>OX243815.1:41550958-41693458 GCA_945859605.1 Lumbricus rubellus | reverse complement strand
TCATTCGTGCATAATACAATCATGTAGCTACATACGCAGCTACGTACATGTACAATTGTACATACATACATACTTACGTAGACCTATATAACTACATGAATACATACATACATACATACACACATGCATGCACACATATACGTGGGTGCGTACATACGTATAGACATACATGTACGTACATACATACATACATACATACATACATACATACATACATACATACATACATACATACATACATACATACATACATACATACATACATACATACATACATACATACATACATACATACATACATACATACATACATACATACATACACACAATGTCATACATAACATCCATACATAAATATATTTAGCTTTATTTAGCTCTGTACTATATCACTCGGCCTGACTCGGCTTGACCTAACTGAAATCAATCCTACTTGACATCTTGACCTGTCAAACGATGCCAGCAATGATCTTATAATCTGCTTTCCGCTTACATTGATTTAATGTTCATTTAGTTGTTTTTTCGTAATGCGTTGTGTCTCAACAACAGAGAGGGCCAGATACAAAATGTCAAAGACACAGATGTCACTGGGCGTGACTCACAGACAGACACACAGACACACAGACATACAGACACACAGACATACAGACACACAGACAGACAGACAGACACACAGACAGACAGACTCCGAGTTTGCTTATCTCTGGATAAACATTGAGCTTATGCTTTTTTATTCCCAGTATTGTACGGATTCACATAATTCCTTTCCCAGCCGTCGCAAAGCTCCGTCGTTAAGCGGCGTCTTCGTTGGAGCGAAGGAGCATTGATCGTTGACCCGACATACGCTGGGTGACGTCACTGGCCGATGCATCCTCCGCTTAAACACTTTCGATCACAGGTCACAATCGTCGGAGACTCACTGGCACCTGCTGCCACCTGCAGTGGCATGCAGGCAGATACTGCGATATCAGGATTGGCTGTCAGTCACGATTCTGGTAATAGGAACAGTTGAGATACTCGCGAAGTCTATGGATACGTTGCATGCGTGATCGAGATGCGTGTGAGAAACTAAGGCTAATGAGGTATTGGTTACATCGGCATGTACAAGACAAAGTCAGAGAGAGAGAGAGAGAGAGAGAGAGAGAGAGAGAGAGAGAGAGAGAGAGAGAGAGAGAGACAGAGACAGAGACACAGAGACAGAGACAGAGACAGAGACAGAGACAGAGACAGCGACAGAGACAGAGACACAGAGATAGAGAGAGAGAGTGTGTGTGTATGTGTGTGTGAGTGTGAGAGAGCTATATATAGAGAGATAGAGAAAGAGAGAGAGATAGACAGAGGAAGACAGACAAGCAAAGATGCATACAGACGTATGGAGAGATACATAGATATAGCACCCACACATCCGCATGCACACTGCACATTACAACAGTGAAACAGAGAAACATGGACAGAGACAGAGACAGTAACAGAGACAGACAAACAGAAACAGTCATAGACAGAGACAATTAGAGACAGACATAGACAGACAGAGACACACAGAGACAGACAGAGACAGACAAACAGAAACAGTCATAGACAGAGACAGACAGAGACAGATTCAGCGGACGAAAGAAAACGGACAGAGAGCCAAAGGCACAAAGCCAAATAGACAGATCACAGATTACTGACAAACTCAGAGAATACATATCTCCCTAAATGATCCATAATCATAATAATGGAGAGACATTGATGGAATTCTCTTCGAACAACGGATCAACCGCAAGATTAGACTTATCTTCCCATGATTGTATCGTTAGAGCACGTCACGAATTTACATCACGATGTCATGAATATACATTACGACTAATGAATATGCATTATAACTAATGAATATGCATTAGGCAATCACACGCACTCCTTTGGAAAGCATAATAGGCCCACAAATCATCCATTTGCACCGGGGTCATCGTGAATATATCATCTTATGAAACTATATTGCACCCCGATGAGTAGGACTATTATACGATACCATTAATAAGCATTATCAATCGCGAATATAATAATATCACTTCAATAATAGCCAATGATGCTTAGTGCAAATCGATCCGAAAATTCACATAAATACGGTTCTTATCTTAGGAGCAGGGCATATGAAATGGACACGTCGTGGCGTGCGTATATTTTATTGTACGATTGATCACATTTAAATGCCTTCTCCAGTTCAATTTGGATTACACTTTGGTGACACTTTGGTGATACTCGATTCATTACGTTCAACGGGTTGGTCGATTGCAACTTAATTGTTTTGTACCCACTGATGATTGACCTCATAAGATTGACGATAATGCCCGATAGAAACTCTGGAAGTTGCCAGGTGGACTCCTTACTATCGGAACATTATTGCACCGTCTGGGGTAGCCTTTGGTGGCACTGGCTCTGCTTGTTGACGTGATTGCAATAATAGGTCTCAATTGCGCATCTGTTCGCTCTACTAGAAGAGTCTCAGGGGCGCCGTTAGGCGTACGCACTTACGCAAGTGCGTACAGCGCGGAAAGCCCAAAAAATTTTCCCCACAAATTGTAAATTTATTATAAGCGATGAAATTCTATTGAAATTTTATAATCTATAGAATATACTTACTTCCTTACTTACTTACACTCTAATAGAGAGCCATCTTGGCATTGAGCGTCTTATAGCCGCCTAGGCCCTAGAGGTCTATGGATCCTGGGATTCCTGGATGTAAAACCGTTAAAACTTTTTTTTAAATTTAATTTTTGTTTGTATGTGTTTTTATGTGCACTTCGTATGGCCAGGGGCGGATCCAGGGGGGGGGCAATCCGGCCATGGTCCTCCATTTAAAACTGCCATGGACGTGGCCCCCCATTTGGTATGAAATTAGCAATATGCATATGGGTGTAATGGCACATTTCTCCCCCCCCCCCCCTATTCGGAAAATGGCATGGGACGTGGCCCCCAGTCGGTTTTCAAGTGGAAGAGTAAAAAAAAGGTCATAAACTTTTTTGGCGGATGAAATGGTATGATTTTCTCCCAAAAAATTTGGCAGATGACTAAAAAAAACCAAAAAAACAACATCATCAACTTTTTTTGGCGGATGAAAAGTACTTCAGCCAAAGACTGATCCCTATTTATTTTCGACCAACAAACAAATTTCGAAATTTGTTTCACCTGTCCCATCCCAGGTTCTAAGATTTTTGCCCCCTCCCCCCTTGGAAGAGGTCTGGATCCGCCACTGGTTATAGCGCCCATTCAAGCTCTCTACTCCGGCCGAAGCGCTGAGCAATTGTGAGTGAAGGACTTGCCCAAGGTCCTTACGCGGCGAGGTGGATTCGAACCTGGAAAATTCCGGCTTCAAGGTGACGATAGCATAGCAATATGCCGATCTAAAGGTATCAAATTGCACCTCCTAAACATCACCCCCCGGCAACTTGTACCGTAACCGGTTTCAGATTACCCCCGGACACTAGATTTGCATAGATTTATCCGTCATCCCACTGTGGTTTGTAATCAATATTTTACTCGGAAAAAATAATAGCCTCGAAGCCATTTCTCCGTGTAACTTCAGCGGCGATTTAGTATTTTGTTTGTTTGTTTGTTTGTTTGTTTGTGCACTTGTTATAGCGCCCCTTCAAGCTCTCTCTACTCAGAGGCGCTCCCGATGCAGAGCGGACACTGCATCGGAATTTCACGCCGAAGCGCTGAGCAATTGCGAGTGAAGGACTTGCCCAAGGTCCTTACGCGGCGAGGTGGATTCGAACCCCGAACCTTCCGGCTTCAAGGTAAAGATGAAAATATTTATAACAAACCAAACCACGAAGTGGGATAACGGATGAAAATCTTCAGACCAAAACAAGAAGCGGGATTATTTTTCTGATATTTTTAGTCCAATAAATGCGACTATTGATGCAAATTACAGTTTGCAGGGGGGGGTAACGTTTAGGAGGGGGTAATAATTTGAAGCCTTTAGCAAGGGCGTCCGCAGGAATTTTTCTAGGGGCGCAAACTTTTATATAATTGTCACATGGTCTAAATTTATTGGGTGACAGTTTGAATTTCCATATTACCCCGAGAGAATCCTATATCCTACCTATACGTTATGCGCCCAAAGAAAGATATATTATATAGGTTCAACATGACTGCCTTAAAATGGCTCCATTTGAGGTCGACACAGCCAAAAATGCGCTGGTCGCTGGGTCTCCGCCCCCAAGCCCCGCTGGGGGAGCTTACTGTAAAGACAAAACCTTTCTCTTTTACAATAACATTTTGATTTTTATTGTTATCCTGGTAGCTTGCGACACTGAAAAATGACTTACTCTTAAAAATTTCGCGACTTTGTCGTTCACAAATAGCTGGCAAACAAGAGTCTAAAAATGGCTCCATTTAAGGTCGAAACAGCCAAAAATGCGCTGGTCGCTGGGGCTCCGCCCCAGACCCCGCTGGGGGAGCTTGCGACGCTCCCCCAAACCCCCTAGTCGGGATGGGCTTCGTGCTTTCGGCACTTGCAACTTCCCGCCTTCGGCGCCGCCACTGACGACCAATTAGGCCTACAATACAGCGTCCTGGCACTTTTTTTACACTTTAAGCACTGTATATGTATATATATATATATGGAATTGGATTGGTAGGCCCTAGTATTTATACGCCCCCTCCCCTAACCAGAAATCCTGGATCCGCCCCTGAATATAAGCTCGTGCAAGTTGTGCGTACAGAAATAAAATCCTGGCGGCGCCGCTGAAGAGTCTTATAAATGTTTTGATACAGATAGAGACATATCCATATGGAGAGGATATAATTATAATACATATGCAATTAATTATGCATGCATAAATGCAAAATATATAATTATCTATAATATATAGACATATTATATAGACATATATTCCATATTATGGAATGCATTTTAAAATATGATATGCCGAGATAATGTAAGAAATTGTTAACACCACACAATTATGGTTCCCTCTAAGACCGGTTTAAAGGAACACGCTTCTTCTATACTTGCAATATTATTCATCTCTTATGGCATGCCCATTCCACACGGAGCGGTAGCCTATACCGTTACCCTATAATAGTAGCCTATACCACACTGGGGCCCGTCCCTGGAGTCTAAAGCCCAGAGGTCGCCCACGTGACGCGACCCCTGTTATAACGTGCCAATAATATTAAGCTGTAACGCGTCCACGTGTTTCCAGTTCGGGATTTATGTCCATAATTATGTCGATCATTAATCCAGCTGTTACTGATGATTCGCTATTTATATTACTGGCCACTGCTTCTCGATGTCCATAATTTCCATGGTTATTGGTCTCCCACTGTTCGAAAGCGTGACACCGACGACACCCAATGCGTCAGAGATTGGAATCTCGGGCAAGTGCAGTTCATCTGCACAAGGATTTATTCAAAGGCACGACTGTGAATGAACATTTCTATAGCGCCTGCTGAAAGTTACGTGGGCAAATTAATGCCAAAGGAATGGTTAAAGATAATAAGCCTACGTGTATAGCCTATGCGGATGACAATTTTAGTAAATAACGACATATAGAATCTGATATAGTAAGATACAATATCGATTATACTGGATATAATGACATTCTATAAATTAACGACTTTTCCTTTTTTTAGTTTCGGTCGCATCAAAGAATTAATAGTCTAAGGCCATGAAAAATAATGTTATGTGGACTGAGATAGAGCAGGTAGCATTTTTGTGATATCATACAGCCTGGGACCAAAGTTAAATTTGACTATATTAGATTTCAGTTAATCTAGATTACTAGAACATAGTATGAATCTATAGGCCTAATATTATGATTGTGGCATGAAGTTCAGACCAAAACCAACGTTTTGTCGGAAAGAGATGCTTATGAAAATTGTAGGCCTAGGCTATAGATAGAGGTTTATGCTTTTCGGTTTTTGCACAGATTTAGGTCTGAATCTAATATCATGTTTAAACTGTACTCCTTTATTTTGAAAAAGACAAGTTTAGAGCAATTTTAATTTCTTGATACGCACATTGTTTCGCTTTAATTGAGTTAATTAATTAATTAATTTAATGGGATCGCATTTTGCCTTAATATGTTGTTTTTATTATCTTCTGTTAGAATTAAGCCAGAGCAATGATTCTTGTGTCATTTTGAAGCTTGGTGCAATATCTTTGAAATGATATAATATCACACTCAATAGGCTATGTTGCAAAATCGCCATAATACTGGTATAATTGGTGTGTGGAGCAACGTAATATGTTTACCAAGAAGAGGATGCTATAGGATGTTGCTAACACCACAGACTTATGATGGTTCCTTCTTTATAGACCGATTTTAAGGAACACGCTTCTTTTCATGGCGCTCCTTCCGCATGGAGCATTCCGTCTATTTTTGTTTGTTTGTATGTGCACTTGTTATAGCGCTCATTCAAGCTTTCTACTCAGAGGCGCTCCCGACTACAGAGCGGACACTGCATCAGAGATTCACGCCGAAACGCTGAGCAATTGCGAGCGAAGGACTTGTCCAAGGTCCCTACGCGGCGACATGAGGTGGATTCGAACCTGCAACCCTTCGGCTGCAAGGCGACGAACATACCCACTACACCACCGCGCCCCACAATGCAGGCTATTACGTAGAATCGAAATCTAATTTTTGCTAAGTAGATCTTCGGTCCAAATCATTAAATGATTAATGATAATAATCGAAAGCCGGTGTTTTCAGCTTTTATGGCACCTTGACATTAATAATTGAAGCATCAGGTGCATACCTGCCAGGGATCCTCCGAGGAGGAGGAGGTAAGAGCAGTTACCAAATGCAAAGGCTACATTATAGATCTACAGTCGAAACGAAGCTATTTCACTAATTACGGCACTTAGATCGAGCTGAATGCGACCACATCAGTCACAGACATATTGGCACATGCACACATACATACACTGCTTGCTCGAAAAAACAGACCCCACCTCGTACGCCTATTCTGGAACACATCAGCAATGCCATCAAGAACTTTACAAAGAGACTGAGAACATGTGTGAGCACTACTGGTGCACATATTGTACACAGGTTGTGAAGCAATACCAAGATCATTTGATAACAATTATTGAGATGTGACTTAACTAAAAAATTTAATGGTTTGTTGTTACTTTTTGTTACACTACATTTTTGGATGGTCAAAAAGCGGTGGGTGGGCTCACTAAAAGTGATATAATTTTTGTTTGCTCTTTTCAAATGTTTCTAGGAGACTTGGCTACTCTACATAGATATCAATTACCTTCAAGCCCGTAAAACTTGATTAAAACTTATAGGTCTATTTGGTCAAGATATACGCAAAAAACCGTAGGGCATTACTTTTCATGGCCCACCCTGTAAATGATGTTGTGTGTACATAACGTATTCAACTATGCATACATGCTTACACACATTATACATGTGTGTGAGTATAGTTGTGGACAGACGTGTGTTTGTATGTGTGTTTGTATGCGTGTGTACGACTGTATACGTGTTCGATCACCGCAGGGTCATTGTTGCCCGCCAATTCAATTGACCAGCAGCAGCCAGGCAATGCAGCACTTGCACCGTCTGCTCCAGATGCTCAAACCCACGCAGATGCCTGCCTTCGCAATATGGGGCTCATCAGGTCGCCTTTGAGCCCCGTCCGTCCGTCCTTCCCCGGTCCTCCTGATGGGTGTCCGACCGACCCTTTGTCCGTTCGACCCTCCGACCCTCCGCCCGTTCGACCCTTCGTCAGCCTGATGGACGCCCGTCTTGTGGGAATCGAACCGACGCCATTCAGAACTTAGCGGCTGAGACTCGCCCACAGAAACATTCACGAAACTCGTCGGTGGATATTTGTGTGGGTGCGTTTGAGATTCTTTGACCGGTGTGGTTGCGGATGAGTTCCCGGGCAGTAAAACTGTTCCTAGTCATGGCCACATTCGACGCAACATAGCGAGGCGAATCTTTAATAACAATTTTGTTTACTTAAACTGACACAACACAGAATGATTACAACCTGTGATGATCATCGGTTATTGCAAGAGTCGAATTTAACTGTCGTCGGCAGTCATTCAAAGCGTCCATCACGCCGTAAACCGCTAAATTTACCAACGCCATCTGCCGAATGGAAGGTGAACCTTTTCGTGAGGTTATAGCGGGAAGAGATCCAGCATCTGTTCGCCCTTCGTGCCAGTGTTTACCATTAACCTAACCCCTCCCATATATAACATGTTCATTGTAGAAATAGTTACTCTCATCTATTCCTTAACCCTCAATCCGTCCCATTGAAATGTCTCTTTTGCCTTGATAAACACACGCACAGTTTGATAGGAAATTGTGTACAGTAATAATGGAAAGTAAGTGGGGAAATAGAAGATATTGCAGTCACCAAAGCGATCTGTGTCTTCAAGCATTCTTCGCTATGATCAAATCAAATCTAATCATATTTCATGTAATCTAAATTGCTCAAATCTAATATTATATAAGTCGATCCATTTGAATCCTTTCAGTACTGTTTCATTCCAATCCATATTAGTGCCTTTATGTGAGCATGACTACTGAAAACAATTGATTTCTTCATTGATTGATTTCTTCATTTACTGACTGACTGATTGATTTGTTGATTGAATTATTGATTTACTTATTGATTGATTGATTACTATATTGATTAACTGACTGAATGATTGACTGATTTATTGATTGATTGATTTATTGATAGATTGATTGATTCTATGCTTGACTGACCGTTTCGTTGCGCTCCTCTCTTTGTAGTCACGTAAAGCGCAAACATAAACATTCTGCGGAACTGTTTTGGTCCGGGTCCGATTTGACTTCACACCGGAGGCAGCGAGCGACGAAAGCGCCGACTAAGGCAGTATAAGCTTACACACGAAGCATTGCGATTGCGACAAGTGGCAGCGAGGAATCGTCGTGCGTCAGTGTATGGTTATTATGTGTCGATGTATACGCTGGTTCAATGTGCATTGCGATAATCTCTGACAGAAATCGGTTGCAGGGATTTTGCTGATGAAAGGCTGATCCGCTCGGATCTTAGAGAAGCGTCTGTCTGTTCTGAAGACGGTAGCGATGTAGCAAGTTCTAAGCTTTGCAGAACGAGGTAGGTTTTCATTAGCCTATCTGTTGCTATACGTCTATCATTTCAGCTGCTGAGAATGAGTGCATGGATGGATTGTAATGATCAAACGATGTAGACCTAACACGAGTTTTGTTCTTGGGCAATGTATTAGCCTAAGTGTTATTTCCTGCTTAGGCTACTTATGCCTGAAAAGTAGACTATAAGGAAATGGTTGGTACTCTTTTAAAACTTTGCATTTGTGAGCCGAATCATCATTTTTCGAAAGATAGCCATTTCCACAGAAAGCAAATGAATTTTTCTCTTCTTGTTCACGTTAAGTCGGTAAGAAATCAAATTAAAGGTTAAAAGACACCACATGATGAATCTAAAGTAGCATATATTTTGTATACGTTCTAATTTACACAGCGCCGCTTTATTGAGGTTCGCTATCAGAGAAAATCTCCCCTCAGTATCAAGACAAATTTATATATTGTGCACAGGTCTTTCATAAAAATTTAAACATAGGGCCTGCTAAATTTTGTCGTCACAGTTTACGGCTGCAACGGCTAAGCATGTAAGTGAAAATTTATCGTCTGCAATACTGACGCTCCAGAAAGTTGGTGAATATAATATAATCGCCCACTCTTCTAAATCAGTCCAAATCTTTTTTCTGATTAACTTAAACAAGGGATCTTCTTTTCCCCTTTTGAAACAGAACTGAAAATACTGTGAAAACCAACTTCCTTGAAATAATATAGATCTGTACCGAACAAAAAAATTGTGTTGATTATCTGGAATGCACACATAACTGCGCATGTAACCTATTATTGCTATTTTGATTTGTTTCATTTTTCTCGACAATTTTCTTTGTTTGTTTATTTTCGATCCGAATTATGTAGGCTACTATTTGAACTGGTAATAGTCTGTCTAATGCATGAAATGCTTTAGTTTCAGCTGCCAATAGGCTAAATAGAATAGTCTAAAATTATTATAAGCTTGAATCTGTGTAGCACTTAAGCTTATACGTTGCCAATGCTAATCAGGTACTATATAGGGACCAGGGTGATTACAATATTTTTAAAAGCTTTTTATGACGTCCAGTTGCGCAGTGATGGCTCTGATTCTGTCATGATTTGTACTGGTAGGCTATTCTGTTTGTGTTCTGACGCAATATATAAATAAATAAATAAGCCACAAATAATTATCACTAATGAGCTCCTCTGGAGTTGCGACTTGCGATTCCTACCAGGGTATCTCTCTGACGTATTTCATGACGGCCAAAAGTCTGTCCTGTTCTTCCGAGGCTGGATCGGCAGCCGTCTATGCATGAGTAGAAATCGTGAAGTAGGCCTAACGCGTTACAGACTATTTCATTGAATGAATGAATGAATGAATGTACGAATAAATTAAACTTCCAAAGTTGCGTTTTCATTGATTTTCACACTCAAGAGGGTGGAGAAATGACTAATGAGTGAGCTGTAATATGGAATGAGTGATTTTTCAACGCTCACTCGATCACCGCTCGCATCCTCTGAGCAGCACTATACTCTGTCGATTCTCTACACTTAACCCTTTAATGCCGGAGCGTATAGGATTTCCCATACCATTTACTACCATATCGGCATTAAAGGGTTAACCGAGCCGTTGTTGACGCCTCCAAGATACTGACGATTTCTGTTTTATACTCGTAGTACATGTCCAAACATTGATTTGTACATGTCCCTTGAGAATCATGGTCAACAATCAGTGGAGGAGAGAGACAATACATTGCGCCGGAACAGCCGAGAACATTGAAGAAAGCGGAACGCAGCAATAATAAGCGTTATTGTCCAGGGCAAGAGAAATATAAACAAGCAAACGTAGGCGTCGACATCTGAAGCAAATTAGTGGTCGACACGAAACAGAAGAAATTGTATATAGACAGAAGAAAGAGATAAAGAGACGATGACTTTGAATGTGAGATGCTGAATAAAAACAAGCTGTAACGAAGTCGCAAATTAATCCAGAATTGTGTTACGTCTGATTTCAAGAGTAGACTTCTATGATTAAGTTCTATCCACTGATTTTTGCGACTAAGGTGGAATCGTTATTATCTGCAGCATGGCAGAACCATCCGAAACTTATATCCGCCTTCTTTTCTTTTCTTTCCTTCTGGCATTCCCTTCTTCCTACATTCAACCGCAATTTTCTTTTGCTTCTTTTCCATTTCTTACTTCATTCCTTCTTACTGCCATTTGTTCTATATTGTTCCGCCTGTCTTTCTTTTCGTCTTGCGTTTCTTCAGCCGTTCTTTTTCTTGCACTATTTCCTTCCTGCATTTCCATTCTCATACTTCACTTCTTTCTTCTTTCATCCTAATTCTTTTCCTGTCGTTCTTTTGCATCCCATCCTTTCATCATTTCATATATCTTTGCTCCTACATTTCTTCCCATAAGTTAATTCTTCCTTTTCGCATTCCTATTCTTTTCTATTGTTCCTTTCTTAATTCCTTCTACTTCTATCTCATCTCCCAAATAACCACGTGACCCATAAAAGATACCTCAGGCAACAATCGTAGGAGGAGCACGGTTCATTAAACCCATCCGGGTGTATGACCTCGCCTCTTATTGCTGTTTTCCTGAACATCCGATGTTTGATTTATGTCTTACACGCGCGCACGACGTGAGTTGTGTTCAAGTTGGAAGAAGCTGTTGATGAGATCCGCTGTACGCAGATGTATGCTGGGTAATTCTGCGAGACCATGCATGCCGCATCACGGATGCTGTGGACATAATTCGGACGCGAGAGGATGCGTGGAAGATGCATTCTATTCCAGCGTAAGTGCTCCAGTCCTTCTTTCCACTTCCGGAAGCACTCACGCTGGAATAGAAAATGATTTCATCAGAATTCTGGCGGAATTCTGGGTCCGCTGGCATGACAAAGACGTCTAGGAATATCTTGGCGAGCGTCCAGCTGGCGTCCAAAGTCGGTAAACACGACACGGATCCACCGGGAATTGCGTTGGGAACTCGGTCAGTCCACTTCATGCACCACCTGGAGAAAGTGGACCATGTCTAGAGCTCCGACAAGTATAAGATGATTGATGGACGTCATGTTATATTGAGGCTCCTGTAATCCTGTATATAGGCTACGTACCCTCAGTTATTTATTATTGATATTAATTTTAAACTTCTATAACCGCTGTTTAATCTACAAAGCATTGGCAGACGGCGCAGAGATCGAACCGTATAACGAGACCAATGTTCATAACGGAACCAGTCTCGTCTGCAGCTCACCTAAGCCTACCTATTAAAGTATTAATTATAAATACTATTGCATTGTCTCTCCAACAACTGAACTGAAACATCCCTGGACAATTATACCTCTACGTCAAGGCAGGCCTATATAATTGTTACATTAATCTTTTACCCGTTTGCTACGAGAATATCCGCTGAGAACGGGCTTAAAATTTTAAAAATGAACTGGTAAAGCCTAAAGGGTTAAAGGGCATTCCTATTTACTTACTTTGCGACGCAGTAAGTATAAAATAGGTATTTATTATTCAGTATTCACGGTTGCAAATCGCATTCTAAATTACGACGGACATTGCTCAAAAGATGTAGGCCTATGCATTAAAAGAATAATCAGTATAATCAGAATATTAGGGTTCTTTGCACTTAGCTTAACAGAGTAGCGATTGCTGCCAAGACAGAGAAACAGAGCAAAACAATCTGCATAGGATAAGCAGGTTGGTAGGATGCATGTCTTTTGATAGAGAACCTAACGAGAAAAGTGACGGGGCAGAGCGAGCAGGGGGCTAAACCAAGGTTAGTGCCGAAAATATCATAATAAATTATAGCTGCAAGTTGCCACAAGAAACTGAAGAATGTCGTTCAACAAGAATTGTTCTGTTGCAAACCCAAGTTCAGAATTCAAGAAACTCGTTGGCCATAACAGTTAAAAAATACCATAGAGACAGGTTATAACAACAAAGAAAAAGCAAAGGCATTAAAATTAAATGCTGTCGTTGGACATAAACCACAAACCTCAAAGTTTAATGAGATTTCTTGCTGAGCAGAAAGTCAATGCATTTATTCTAATAAACAGTCGCTGTCATCGTTCAAGACCACAATCATCATCATCATCATCGCTGCTTATTCACGAACGCTGTGGCGGGTCAGAGCGGTTGTCAAAAGATGCAAGTTTACACCCGAGTCCGGTTGTCATATACATGTATAGAGACAATGAAGAATTAGAAGAGTTATTCCGTTTTACGAGGGATTCGATAGAATTAGAGTTCGGAATCCATCATCTAAATCACTGTTTAGATGCTTCGCTGTATTACGCAGACCCAACCA
The DNA here is from genome assembly GCA_945859605.1 of Lumbricus rubellus. Classification (NCBI taxonomy): domain Eukaryota; kingdom Metazoa; phylum Annelida; class Clitellata; order Crassiclitellata; family Lumbricidae; genus Lumbricus; species Lumbricus rubellus. The sequence continues at coordinate 41,680,073 of OX243815.1, read as the reverse complement.
ACAGTTTCCAGCCAACAGTTTCCCGGTATATTATACAGAGTTGGTGACAAACGATGGCAAGTTCAGAGTGCAGGAAGCACGCTGAGTAGAAAAAAGAGCGATGATGGACGGATCAATAGATGATGCGGATATACACCGGGTATTAGACTCGCTAAGGACCACATCAGTTGTCTTGCCATCGCCTCTCAGCCGTGCCTGACTGCAGGTGCGCATGGATGACTGTTAAAAGTGACCGCGGGAGATACATGTGTGTCTCTCGAACCAACTGATATACGTCGGTCTATATTATAGTGGAAACATTGCGTGACAATTCTTCCGTGATGTGTAACATCAAGAGATAATGAAAGATGCGGCTCTCAATTGACTGTGCTTTGTCCTGTTACAATGCGCTATTATTATAGGCCAATGTATTATACTGCGATGCGGTTTATGATCGGTATAAAGGCCTACTTGTGGCACTGCGATGAGACGAATTCAGACTATTATATTATAGTCGTGTGTTTTTCTATGATGTAGAGCGTCGTTGAGTAAAGTAAAATAATATAGTGTGATTTATTATGTTGCACTTTATTTACTGCGTAACAATATTATTATTATTTATTACTAGCTGTACCCGGCCACGCGTTGCTGTGGCAGAAAAAACTCTCCCCTCCCCCTTCCCTCCCCCTCCTCCTACCCATCCCCCTCCCCTCCCCTCCCCTTCCTTCCCGCTCCCTCCGCTCCTTTCCTCCCTCAACCAAGAATGTTGAAAGGCCGCAAAATAATTATGCGAATCGCTTATGACGTCACGGCACGCGACCTCATTCATGTTTCGTCTGCATGGTCGCAGTAACTGTCAAGGCGTTTCTGAAATCTGGCAACGTGCGGTTTTGAATTTGCAAATGGCGGTCGAGCGGAATGCAAACTTCACTTTTGTGGAAAATATTGCGTTTTTTGGATAAAAAGAAAAATGGACACTCTCCTATAGGAATGGAAGGTTTTGTTAAATTTCAAAACAATCTGTGCGGTACTTTTCGAGAACACTTTACACAAACTATTGGAAAGTTTCATTTTTATTTATATAGATTATCGTTTATACCCAAGAAAAAAAATTGAATGATCCCGGGATTGCAAAAATAAGGTTGAGCGACGTTCTGGATTGGTCATTATTATTATGACAATAATAATGATGCTATAGTAGTAGTAGTAGTAGTAGTAGTAGTAGTAGTAGTAGTAGTAGTAGTAGTAGTAGTAGTAGTAGTAGTGGTGGTGGTGGTGGTGGTGGTGGTGGTGGTGGTGGTGGTGGTGGTGGTGGTGGTGGTAGTGGTAGTAGTAGTGGCAGTAGTATAATAGCAGTAGTGGGTAGTAAAATTAATAATGATAATACTACTACTACTAATAATAATAATTACAATTATAATAATAATAATAATAAAATAGTAGGCCTAATAATGATACTTATGATCATCATCATCAACATTGCTATCATTAGGCATATTAATGTTATTAAGCGGCAGACCTATAGAATATCATAAGTAGGATATATCATGGTCGAAGGTTGCTGCACAGTTACTGTATATAAACATCGTCTCTGGGTTTACGATCGAACCTGTTTACGTATTATTATGACACTCAACCTTAGAAGACGACCGTCCAACAAATCTCCTATTGTATTTTGCAAAATTGCCTATTGTATTGTGCCTTACAATGCACTGCGTTGAATAGGTTACAGCTCTTTGTCTTCCTCTTTGTCACGAACAAAATCGCATGCTGCAGCATGCCAGAATTTGCAAGGGATGGTTTTTTTGGTCGATATATCTATCAGCAACACATAATACAGTATCTTCTTCTTCTTTAGGTTCTCTGCCAAGCGGCAGGTCTAAACGTCCAATGTATAATACAGTATAGGCCTGCATGCTGTTCTATTAATGTAATGCAGTATAGTCTACATGCATGAATAGAACAGCACTGTTCTATTCATGTAATACAGTATACATGTACATGCATGAATAGAACAGAGATTATTATTAAAACAAAAGAAATGAATTGACGTGAAAGGCTTACCCAATCGTTTTATAGACTACAGTATATATACATGTAGCCTACATGCAAACATAATATGTGATCATAATATATATATATATCTACATATAATGTGACTGCTATAGAGTGCATATATATATTATATATTATTATAAATATACATGTAATATACACGATCGTAGCGATAATTATATTAATAGGCTACGTACAACATCTAGAGTCGCATCATCCGCATAATCTATCTATATAAATAAAAATGTAAATGCGTTTGGCTCCTGACGAAGGATCTCCGAGCTTTCTTCGCCGATTGCTTTCAGAACTTCACCAAAACGTTTAGTTCCAACACGGCCGGGTTTGCAGAATGATTTTTCGCAAAAGCGCAATCTTTTCAACAAAAAAACAACTTTGAAAATTCCACCCTTTTCAACACATAGCCTACGCCCGTCAATGAGCCTTGCATACCAATTCAGGCATGTTTGTTCCGTAAATTTCTTTAGCGCATTTCATTACGGCCTTCGCATTTCATTACGGCCTTCTTGCTCAAGCGTTTTATGGCGTGATCCGCGTCGCCATCGCAAAGGGAGGGGAGGGGGAGGGGGAGGGGGAGAAGGGGGAGGGGGGGAAGGGGGAGGGGAGGGGAAGGGGGAGAGGGAAGGGACGGGGAAGGGGGAGGGGGAGGGGGAGGGAGAGGGGAAGGGGGAGGGGGAGGAGGGGAGGAGAAGGAGGGGGAGGGGAGGGGAGGGGAGGGGAGGAGGAGGGGGAGGGAGAGCGGGAGGGGGAGGCTTTTTTCAGCCACAGCAACGCGTGGCCGGGTTCAGCTAGTATATAATATAAATGGTATACATTATGCATTATGTCTACATGTAGGTCTACGTATATACTGCCTACATACAGCCACTCAAATGAATGTATGATATATATGTATATACATTACCAAGGGTATGAGAAATTGCAGTGATGCTGAGACTATAAGAGAGGATGGGACAGCAATATTCGACAGCGGTAAATTAATTTTTCCCAGAACACGCCGCTCGACTGTATACACCGTGGGACACAATAAATATTACTTACAAACGGACGAAACCGTCACGTATCGCTGATGTGTGGATGAAGAATTAGCGAGGACGTGACACCAGTGATATGCACGTTTGTATGTGTGTATGTGCGTATGTGTGCATGTCTGCAAGCGTGCATGTGTGCATGTGTGCATGTGTGCATGTGTGTACGTTTGCACGTTTGTATGTGTGGAAGTGTGCACGTTTGTATGTGTGCACGTGTGCACGTTTGTATGTATGTACATGTATGTATGTATGTATGTATGTATATTATTGTATGTACACATGTATGTATGTGTGCACGTATGCATGTGTGCATGTGTGCATGAGTGTATGTGTGTATGTATGTATGTATGCATGTGTGTATGTATGCATTTATGTATGTATGCATGTATGTATGTGCATACATGCACGCACGTACGCACACACGCACGCACGTAGGCATGTATGTATGTATACGTATGCACACATGTATGTATGTATGTATGTATGTATGTATGTATGTATGCATGTATTTATTGTATATGATATGTATGCATGTTCGCACGTATTGCGTGCTTGTCATTATTATTTTATTGTATTATTATCAGTCTTGCGGTGTATTCTGTCATTTTGCGCTATATTGGATTGCTGACGAAATGTGTTGAGTTGATAAATAATTAATATGGGGCGTATAATATTTTTGGCAATACATTATTTTATCAAGTGCGAGCTACATCATCGTTTCTGTGTGCTGCTTGTTATATTTAACCACTGCCCGAACTCTGGTGGTGATAGTCAAAAACCAGAGTGAAGAGAAAGGCACGGTAGTTTTGCTAAGCAGAAACAATTTGTCTGTAAATCACTGCACTGTCAGAGTGTGGCTAAAGAAAGGTAAAGAGAAAGCTGCATATGTGGCTATGAAGAAAGCATTCGAAACACGACCCAAAATACGATACAGCATATTATCCAACGTATCATCAAACATATTATGTTCCAATATGCTATTCAACATAAAATTATGCTCAAATAATTTATTATCCAATAATTATGCAATTCAAGATATGATTCAACATATCAAGCATGTCATCCAAAATATGTTCCAATGAAAATTGCATTATCCAACATATGATTCATGCAGTATGTGATCAAACATATCATCGAACATGTGATCCAACACATGATCCAACACATGATCCAACACATGATCCAACACATGATCCAACATATCATCCAACATATCATCCAACATGTGATCCAACACATGATCCAACACATGATCCAACACATAATCCAACACCTGATCCAACACATGATCCAACACACGATGCAGCACATGATCCAGCACATGATCCAACATATTAGCCAAAATATATTATCTTCGAACATATCAACCAACATGGGATCCAGGATACATGATCCAACATAGATGTTCAAAGACTGTGGTATACCTCGGCGTTTCCTTTAAAAGCAAAATCTCTTCGAGATGGAAAGAGAAACTGGAGAAGTAGAAGATGGATTGAATTGTTTATCGATGGAAAGATGGATGAGACGAAGCGGAAAGAAAGTGGAAGAGACGGAAAGACGGAGAGAGATGGAGAGACTGCTTCCATGGAATCCATTCGACACAAGGGAAAGCTGCATCAGAGGATATATTATCGAAAGCTATACTCTGATGTGCACTTTCATTACATACATATAGCACACTGAATCACCTTTGGTTGATTCTCAGGAGAGCAGTTCACGGAAGATTTAAGTATGCTTTCCAAACATACATACATACATTGCATGTATAAATGCATACATAGCCTTCATACGTACGTGCGTGCATGCATGCATGTATGTTTGTATGTATGTATGTATACATGTATGTATGTATCAATGTATGCAAGTATGTATGTATGTATGTATGTATGTATGTATGTATGTATGTATGTATGTATGTATGTATGTATGTATGTATGTATGTATGTATGTATGTATGTATGTATGTATGTATGTATGTATACTATGTATGTATGTATGTGTGTATGTATGTATGTATGTATGTATGTATGTATGTATGTATGTATGTATGTATGTATGTATGTATGTATGTATGTATGTATGTATGTATGTATGTATGTATGTATGTATGTATGTATGTATGTATGTATGTATGTATGTATGTATGTATGTATGTATGCATGTATGTAAGTATGTATGCATGTGCGTATGTATGTATGTCGTATCGCCAACCAGCACATGCGGGATTAGTCAAACTATTGTCCTTGAATGACAGAGTATTAACGTTGAAGAACGAGAGTCATTAGGACGATGTCAAACGTGAGGAGCGTCGCTTTGCAAGATCGATGTTTTGAGGAGAGACGCTGCAGAGAGGGAATGTCCAATGTCCATGCAGAGAGAGAATGTCCAATGTCCATGAAGAGATAGAATGTCCAATGTCCATGCAGAGAGAGAATGTCCAATGTCCATGCAGAGATAGATTGTAACGATGACGACGACGGTATAGCTGCGTTGGTCTCTGTGACGTTAGCCTTGTGAGTAGGCTGCAGATAAAAAGGACGGGATGATGCTAATGATGATGACTATGACGATAGTGAAGTCTGTTAGAGGCGGATATTGATTGGAGCTTTTTTGCTTGGTTTCCAGCTAGGCAACCTAATGGAGGAAAGTTCAGTGACCCGTTTGTGCATGCTTGTTGATGCCGCGAGTGTGTGTGTGTGTGTGCGCGTGTGTGTGTTGCAGTGTACGATCCTTTTGTAACAGACTTTTTCAATCTGTGCAAAGTCGGGTTTTTATCTAGTTTGCCCTGTTTATAGTCTCCTTTATCGAAAGCTATACTCTGATGTGCACCTTCATTACATACATAATTATAGCACACTGGATCACCTTTGGTTGATTCTCTGGAGAGCAGTTCAGGCAAGATTTAAGTATATGCTTTCCAAGCATACATGCATTGCATATATAAATGCATGCATACATCCATCCATCCATCCATCCATCCATCCATCCATCCATATAGCACAATGCTTCTTAATTGCATTCTATTCATTCATTCGTTCATTCGTTCGTTCATTCATTCATTCATTTATTAATTCATTCTTTCTTTCATTCAATAATTCAGCCATTCATTCATTCATTCATTCATTCAATCAATCAATCATTCAATAAATGCATTTGTATAGCCGTGGCCACAACGGTTTGGGTAAACAGAGGGAACGCTGAAGAACAGTTTTTATTGGGACGCTTGTGTTTCAATCGTTCCATGCAATGCGAGCAGTGCATGCATTGGAACGCAAGCAAAGCATTTCGAGAGCAGTGGGAACACCGTTCCCACGCGTTCCCACCCACTTTGAATCATGCCTGCGTGGACGTCGTTCACAGACGTCTCCCGTGGTCTTCCCTCTCGGTCGGTTTCTCCTGAGCTGCAATGAAGCTTGAGAGACAGAGAAGCGTGAGAAGCCGATAAATTATCTTAAAAGCAAGAAGCCATCCAAGCGTAGAGCCGTAGACGTATATGGAACGCTGCCCTATCCTATATAGTCCCGATCAATCCATCCTCACCAATCACATTCATATTGGATTCATTTGTCCGCTGGTTCCGGCAATAAGTACCAACCGCCTATATATATATAGCCTATATATAGGGCCTATATATAATTTATATATATATATATTATATCCACTTTCGCGATCGGAGCTGTTGATTAAGAATTCATAAGCCAATCTGCATGGTTTCGTCTCTCAATGCTAGGATATCCGACAGCGCGTCAATATATTCAACAGAATGATGCGGAGTTTTGTTTACTTTCGCGGAACCTCGGTGAAAATGATCCAATTACCGTAGGCTATACGGTAACGTTTGATGTCCAATTAGTATTAGTCTATTCTTACAAATTTTATTCAGCTCAGTGCGGGTGTGCCTTTTGGTCTTGCAATGACATCCAAGTCCAGTGCAGTTTGCTCTCTAGCTTTGATTAGCACCGTAGTCTATCGTAAGGCTCTCATGCAGTGCTTATCCAATTTCCTGCAATTCACCACGAAGTGCTTCAGTCCATTGCAGATTCTCCAATAATTACTTGGCCCCCATTGCAGATTCTCCAATAATTATTTGGCCCGCAATCTGATACAGTGGGACTATAATAGAAGAGTTATCTTAAATCAACTCAATCAATTTTATTGCTGGCAAAACATTCGCACGCTATGCGTGTTACGCAATAGGATTAAAATGATTGAATGCGTGATTAAAATGCAGGCCTACAATGAGGAGAAAGTGAGGATTTGATTGAGGTCTTCTGCCATAAAGGGAACATCCTGGTGGTTACACTGGTTAGGGTCCCTAGTAAAAGAGTTGATATGGCAAAGATGAAGGGTGAACTTAGGCTACTTTAGGAATATTGTTTTACAAAATTGGAAAAATTGGAGAATTAAACCAAGGTGAACATTAATAGGTGCGCATGTAAATAGGAAATTATAACAAAACGAGACAATAATAATTATATCGCGTCCAATTAGTTTATGATTACAGTCTAACAAAATCAATGCGTTTCAGGATATTAATAATGTTAAATTGCTTGCAAAGCAGAGTCTGAGTCACCGCCCAATCATCGCTCTTGCTTAAATTAACATGGCTGATGACTGGTATCATAAGAGGAGGTTGGACCAAGATATAATTAATTATTATTAGACGACACAACTGGATCAAGTCGATATACGGCTACACGGCGCCTTATTGTCTCCGTCAGCGAAATGGTGCGACGATATGTATTATTCCGCCCGATTGACTTGAGAATGAAACGCAAAGTTCCATGATGAATGTTGTTTTCAGCGTTAGATAATAATAATTATATTTACTTAATTATGCGTGTAATTATTGAACTATGGGCTGAGTATATAAATAATATGAGAGAGATGGTCTAGACACGCAGGCTGTCGACGTCGCGTGGCAAATGGGCTTTGTCTCGGTTCTTTTTCTTTAATCAAGACGGCGCTTGCATGGCCAGGAACGATGTTGTTGATCAACGGCGAGTGATTAGTGTGTGATGACACTGGCAATATGTCTCGCTGGCTGCATGCATGGTGGTTGGGACAGTTAGTTACAGTTTGCCGAACATGTAGGCTGAGAAACAGTGGCAGGTGTCATGGGTCAAACGTTGACGAGTTTGTCTAACAGGTGTGTTAGTTAATTGCTACCTACCTACCTACCTACCTACCTACCAACCTACCTACCAACCTACCTACCTACCTACCTACCTACCTACCTACCTACCTACCTACCTACCTACCTACCTACCTACCTACCTACCTACCTACCTACCTACCTACCTACCTACCTACCTACCTACCTATTTCTCAGTGACTGGTTCTGCGACCTGGAATGAGTTTTCTGCTATTCTTCGTCAAATAGGCGTATACCTTTTGATCTTTCTGCTTCATTTCTCACTGAAGACGATGATGACGACGACGACGGTGATAATGATGATGATAATGATGATGATGGCATCAAAGGCGGTGACGATGAAGATATAGGTCATGGTGTAGCCTACTATAGACATGCAGAAAAGAAAGCGGAAATGGACGGACTGCATGCAGGAGATTGGCCTGTCCACTTCAGATATCTTCAAGACTTCATATCATGTGATCCATTATTTTCTGCTATTACATGTATATATCAACTGCCTATAGGCGCCTGTGTAGGGCTGCAGCTAGCAAGAGATGCCGCAGCATTAGCAGTACATAAAGCCTTATTTCGGTGCTTTTCGCCGACAGGAAGCAGATTAGTTTTGTCTATATACTAAGACAAAGACATTGTCAGAGAAAGAGGTGAGATAAGATGATTTGCACTCAAAGGTGTCAGTTCAGGTGTCGCTTAACTGGGTTTTAGACCTATTAGACCTATACCGGTCTTTATTATGCGCTCAATTGACTGAGCTCTGAGCTTTGTCTGGCGAAACAATGATCTATTGAGATCACTCGTGATAAATAAAGCAGATGGCTAGAAGTATTATTTAGGTAGAGAATGTCTTGCACAATTATGTAATTGAATAATTAGGAATTGAAGATTGAATTAAATAGGCTGCGAATCGTATTAGTTAGGTGAAAAATAGCATGAATTATTCAGATGATTAGGCCTATATCAATCAGGGATGATTATCGTTTCAATTAGATCTAAATGGGGAAATGCATTAATTAAGTAGAGCGTTGTATTAATTAGTTTAAGAAATGAATTAATTGTGTAAAGAATTTTATTAATTAGATGTAGAAAAACATAAATTAAACGGAGTGATTTGAAAATCAGAATAAGAATATTGTATCAATTGGAGAACTGTAATTGTATCGGTTAGCCTACTTTTGAGTCTTAGAAATGTCGACCACAAATTCAGAACCTCGCTAGACAACATTTGTGAGAGTAAATATACCCCTAAACTACTTGGAACTATTGCAATAAATTGTTATAAATACAAATATAATATAAATACACTGTTATAATAATTATTTGTATGCAAAACGCAACAAGTAACAGAATACATGCAAATGATGCAATACTCTCAAAGTAAAGTGTGTTCTAAAGCGTTTTTACATGTTAGCTCTGTTATACTCCGCTTCTTCTATAATCGTCATAATATATAATATATAATAAATAATTAATAATTAATTCGAGTGAGGAAAGCTTACTTAGGGGCATGCAGAAGCGACTCTGACAAAGTTTCGCCATAAAAGATGGAAATTACAAAAAAATATTATCCAATGAAATATTGTGTGTGCAAATTACATTGCCATGTTGGTTAGTGGGTGCGTGCTCTGATATAATTATTATAAGCTTATTCGATGAATGGCATTCACGTCGAAAGCACCAATGAGTTTCCATCTCTCAATAAACATCTGGTATCGCATTTAATGAGTGCATGCTGATTGCAGACTGATTGCAGAATTATTGCAGGCTAATTGCAGACTGATTGCAGACTGATTGCAGACTGATTGCAGACTGATTGCAGACTGATTGCAGACTGATTGCCGATTGATTGTAGACTGATTGTAGACTGATTGCAGACTGATTTCCCATTGATTGCATACTGATTGCAGACTGATTGCAGACTGATTGCCGATTGATTGATAAACATCTGGTATCGTCCTCGCGCCTTATTATCCACAGTCGTGTCTTGATTGTGGTTTCTAGGACGTGTAGGCCGATTGCAGACAAATTGCAGACATTGCATTTAATGAGTGCATACTGATTGCAGACTGATTGCAGACTGATTGCAGACTGATTGCAAACTGATTGTAGACTGATTTTAGACTGATTGTAGACTGATTGCAAATGCAAACTGTAGGTATCTGATGCCGATCGATTTGAGAGAGAAAAACCAACATAATATTTTCTTTTACCTTGCAATGTAGCCTTGTCGTCATTGGACGTGAATGTCTTTCAAGCAGATACATGTAACTCCATCAAATATTCAGCATCGCTGTCATCGTCCATATCATCATTCGACCATCAACCCCTGTTATTTGTAATTGAAATCGCAAATTTATGTAGCGCCTCGTCGTCAAGACACACACTCGTGAGACTCGACCTCGACCTGAAACGTCAGAAGAATGATCATCAAGCGTTTGCAGATATTATCATAGAGAAAGACATACGAAGAACTTCTTATGTGTCCATGGTCTGTCTATGCCATTCATGTCTATGCTTATTACAACTTTGTCCTCGTCAATCGTCAGAGTAAACACCAACGGACGTGCAGCTGGGTCAGAACAGTCGTTCACATTAAAAATAGAAGAGTGGCCTAACTCGACATTGTCAGCTTTGCATCGTCAGCAAGTAAAAAAAGGTGGAAAACATTCGGAAAATATCTTTGTGCCGCAAAGAATGTTTGCTCGAAACATGCAGCAGCTGCGATTGCAAATTATGAATAAATGAAATCGAACGCGACAAGGCAATCAGAGTAATTTATATCACTTTTCAGAATGATATTCTGTGAGTGACAAGGAAATCAGAGCCATTTAAATCACTTTTAACAATGATCTCTGTGCAGACGTAATACGTTCAAAGTCATAAACAATTGTTGTTGGACTCTTTCTAAAAGATGCAAGTGCACAAGATCGCGTATAGAGTCTAAGGTTGAGATGGGTGAGCTGGTTTCCTGTTGCATTCCTCACAGACAATAATATTGTGGATGGGCGATGAGCAACTTGTTCAGGGACGCTACACAGTGGCTTTGAGGTAGATTCGAACCTGCAACCTTTCGGTGACAAAGCACCGAATATACCGCTACACCATCGCGTCTTTCACAATTTCTGATAATTACATGCATTGAATAAACTGCATTTTGTTTTTTCCTCCCCTTTCCAGACGTCTGATCTAAGATGGACGACGACGACCTGAACCAACCAACCACCGTCGCTGTCCTTGACGAAGAGATCGTCAAGCTCAACCGTATCGAGGATCTGGTCGAGTACTGGACGAACGGAGTCGTCACCACGGTCATCGTGCTGACCGGTCTCGTGGCCAACTCCCTCACGTTGGCCGTGCTCCACCAACATTCAACGTTTACGTCGACGCAATGCTACCTATCAACCCTCGCTGTCTGGGACAGCATCGTCCTGCTCAGCACCGGACTCCTCATCGGTCTCCCGGTCCTATCGAAGCACTACAGCGACCTCGTTTACCCCTACGTCGTCTCCTACATCTACCCGCTTGCCCTCGTCGCACAGACGGCCACGATCTGGCTGACGGTGGCCTTCACGACGGAGCGCTACATCGCCGTCTGCCACCCGCTGCGAGCGTCCGGCTTCGGAGCGATATTCGTCGCGAAGCGAGTCATCGTGGCCGTGTCCGTCTTCGCGTTCCTCTACAACCTTCCGCGCTGGTTCGAGTTCCGCCCGATACAGGTCGTCGGCGACGACAACGCGACCGTGTCGGTGCGGCTGTCGCGGACGGAGTTCGGACTCGACACGACGTACCTGATCGTCTACTACTCATACCTCTACCTGCCGTTCATGTGTTTCCTCCCCGTGCTCATACTCTGCACGCTGAACGCCTTTCTCATCCTGGCCGTGCGACGAGCGAGCATCGACCGGCAACGCATGAACGTCAAGATGTCGTCGGAGAACAACGTCACCGTCATGCTGGTCGCCGTCGTCATGGTCTTTATCGTCTGCCAGGTTCCCGCGCTCGTCTACAACTTTGCATACGCCCTCGATTCGGACGCAACAACTCGGCTGTTCGAGTATCGGATGCTCTCGCACGCCCGTAACTTTCTCGTCAACCTGAACAGCGCCGTTAACTTCCTGCTTTACTGCGCTTTCGGTCGGACGTTTCGGCGCATATTCCTCGAGACGTTCTGCCACGGATGCATCTCTGGTTATAATCACCATGGCACGGGAAGCGGTGGAGCGGGTGGAGCGGGTGGAGCGGCGGGCGTTGGAGGGGCGAGGAGTAACGTGACGGTGGCGGCACGATATCACTGTGTGTCGTCGTCGAAGATGTTGGTCGTTGGGAGGAGCCCGCCGACGGAGAGATCGCCGTGCAGTGATCATCGATATGTGGCCGGGAATAACGTTCAGGAATTAGGACAGGAGGGAAAGCAAGTGCTGCAGTCTCTGAGCGTCAAACACATTTCCCACTAAATAACTGAAGACTCGTTATAACGCCAAAATGGCTAGTCATATAGGCTACATGCAAATGTATCATATGTTCTGACCATGCTGCGCGCGTATGCTAAAATCTGAATTGGCTTACGTATAGCATCTCAATAATTTTTAAAATGTTTTATATTTTGGTCATGATTTCATCGCTTATCCAACTTCAACTTCTACCCTAGACATCAGTTATTCCAGTGCATAGCCAGTGGCGACGTCAATGAGACTAGGAGTGACTTAACCACCACCTAAATGTGGATCAACCCCAAGCAAAAAGCGGGAAATCTCTAGAAATGTTTGCTTCGTAATAAGAAAACTAGACAGTGACCAGTGCAACGTTCACCGCCAAGGACGAGTTAACTCGTCCTTTAGCCAGTCATTTAACACGGTGTGTAGGCGGTGAACGTGTTAACAAAATCAGCCATATAATTAATCAGAGCGCAGAGTGCCTATCCTAATAGAATACACAATAGATAATTTCAGACATGCCGACGACCCGCAAGTAGTGTGGCTGGACACCTATAGTAGGAAACTCCATTTGAAGAGTAGCTCAGATATTTTCTGGCCTCGCAGTCTCCCGAAATTATTGTCATCGAGAAGGGTGCAATGCACCACGATTGCAAGGCATTTAAAAATAAATTAAGAAAACTGTTCGGTGTTCGGGTGATTTCTAGAGCACAGCCAGAAAATCAAAACTGTGGGTGTATAGATACCATAGCCTAATAGAAAACTCTATTTCAATAGCAACCCAGATATTTTCTGGCAGCGCAAAATCTACCGAAATTATAAGCGTGAATGCTGCAATGCGGTAACATTGCAATGCATTTTATAGTCAAACAAACTGGTCGGTGCTTGGCAAGTTTAGGTGATTTTTAAAGCGCCGTCAGAAAACTGCGAGTAGGCTAGTAGTATTGGATAGGCCTACCTAATATCAAACTCTATTTTTGACAAGCAGCTCAGATATTTTATGGCTGCGCAAGATGTGTCGAAATGCCACCGAGAATGCTGCAATGCGCCATGATTCCAATGCATTTTAAAACCAATTTCAAACTGGTCAGTGTTTCGGTTATTCCAATGCATTTCAAACTCAAGCAATCTGGTCGGTGTTTCGGTGATTTCTCGAGAGCCGCCATGAAATAGCAAGTAGTGGGGTTGCATAAGCTTACCTAACAGGAACTCTTCTTGAGGATCAGCTCACCTGTGTTCGAATAAAATTATGATCTCCATTTTCCTCGATCATCTGTAAAGTTCCCCTTAGTCAGCCTTAGCGTTATTCAGTGCAGGTGATGTGTGTCATGTTCTCGTTTATAATTATTGTCAATCCGTTGTAGCGTGTAGCGTATACATAAAGTCTTAATTCGTTTGCCTTCGTTTAAATCGCACTTAACTGTATCATTGTCTTCTCCAATTAATGTTTTTTCTACGACCATCAACCAGATTCTCCAGCTAACTCTTTCCAGCTGACCCCTCTCCAGGTCACCCCCTCTTTAGATGACCCCTCTCCAGGTCACCCCCTCTTTAGATGACCCCCTCTCCAGATGACCCCCTTTCCAGGTCACCCCTCCACGAACTGCATGCAGATCAGAGACTTTCTGTCGATGCGATCAAAGTCCAAATCGATTCAACGTTTCCTTAGAACGTCATCGATTACTTTCCGCTTTTGTTTAGTCTTCGAGAAAAAAACTCTTTGTAGAGGAGCTATATCATTTTACGACTTCAGCTGCGGTTGACGATTGCTATAGTTTAGCACAGTAAGAGTAAATACTTATTACACTCAATACTCACATACTCATCTATACTCTATAGCCTACTTTCATGATGTTGTCGAAAGGTGCATTCGATAGAAAATGACCGCATATTCATTACATGCGAATACCATTGAGAGTCCTTTTCAACACGTTCAACTATGGACAGAAGCTTACTTTAGATGTGCACTTTAGCACGGTGTTGATGAATAAATGAATAATACAAGCAAAAACATTGCGGATGAGACGTGGTAGGCCTATATAGTCCAACAGCAACTACAAAAGAAGCACTTCACAGCAATGTTCATTACAATTTGGACTACAGAACAGCTTCAAAATTAGAAGTTATTATAGCCTATAGCAGGCATGGAAAACAGCGATGGCTTCAATATACATTATATAGGCTATATATATATGCAAGGTCTGTATTATACAAGTGTACTGTTATATATTCATGCCTTGTCATGTTATACATTTATTATACATCACAGGAAGGAACCATTGCTTTCAGAGCAGCCTGCAGTATTTATTTATAAGCCCACGAAGCACTCTAGGTCTGTAGGGTCTATATAATAATAATTAGCCTTTATGCATGCCCTATAGACAGATACATTTTATGTAAAACTAGTTAATGCTACGTAGGCCTACAATATATTGCCTTAAAATGCAAATTTTTGAAATGTTCAGTGCATACCATTCATAAACTTCGATTGCATGTGCGACAGTCTCATTTTCCGGTGCACGCAATAAAATTGGAGTCAGCTGCAGGAGTTGGATTAATCGGCCAGTTTTTATGTGCATGCTATAGGTCGACGTCGTGAAAGGCTAAACTACGATTAGGACTAGGCCTATATATCCAGAAAGAGCACCGCGTGTCGTAGGTTTCTGTGTGGCGGCGTCATAACATGGACTCGAATTTTTACAGCTAATAATTATTACAGACTGCAGTGCAGTTTTGAATTTGACACGCATAGGCAATAAAAATTGTAATGAAACGATGTCTCTTGTATGCGTCTAAAATAAAATAGCAGGGTATAAATGTGTGACTGCATGGACTACTATGGACTGCGTCCATTCACTTGTTTTCAAAGCTGAACGCCGTCCTGCCACTTATTATTACAGAGCACTGAGAACAGACGGGAAAGATAAAAGTGTCCAGGCAGGTGCATTTCCCCCCTACACCTTAGGCATTGTAGGCCTACTATAATAACTATTATTATAGTCTAGCAGCAGTAAAGTTGTATAGAACACGCAATTGATATAAAAGGTGATAAAAAATATGATCAGTTCACGTTTTCCATTCGTTTCTGTCGTATCCATAAACCAGAGTCTAGTAACGGGAAGATTTTGACATTTTTTGTCACAAAGCCACGGGAAAGTTTACAAACTCAAGCAGAATAAATTGTATGCGACAAAGTCAGAGATTGAAATAAACGTTTAAAAGTAAAACATCATAAAGGTAGTCATAGATTTAGATTTATTTGTTTGTATCTGTTTTATGTGTGTGTACCGCATGTCCGTGCAACTGAATCATGTATAAATTATGTGTATGCAGCCTATGCATAGGCCTATATGTAGCGGCATATTATAATATTATAAACAATCGTCACGTGGCAATTGTTGAACCGATGATTGGTTTCAGTCGACGTGAACAACGCTCAGAAAAACGTTTAGCCCTATTATATGAATTATTATGTCAATGATTTTGTCTCACGTTCTTGCTACCCTGTAAGTGATTTCATACTTTCCACTCAGCTAGCCTAACCCTATTATGTGCTTACCAGCGTTGCCTGTCGTTATGCCAGCTCTCTCTCCTCAGAGGCGCTCCAGAATGCAGTGCGGACACTGCATTGGAGTTTCACGCCGAAGCGCTGAGCAATTATTGTGTGAAGGACTTGCCCTAAATCCTTACGCGGCGAGGTGGATTCGAACCTCGAACCTTCGGGCTCCAAGGCAACGACGCCACCACTACACCACCGCGCTCCACAATGTATGTCCTTGTGTTTCGTTTGGTCATTACGAAGATTTCTATAGCGCTCTATCAGAGCAACTACTCAGAAACGCTCCCAACCCCAAGTATATATGTACGCATGTAAGTAAGTAAATATGTATGTATGTATGTATGTATGTATGTATGTATGTATGTATGTATGTATGTATGTATGTATGACATTGTATGTATGTATGTATGTATGTATGTATGTATGTATGTATGTATGTATGTATGTATGCATGTACTTATGTCAGTAAGTAAGTAAGTATATATGTATCTAATATGTGTCCCTCCTCAGTCTGTGGTTTGTCGTTACCTGTGTCTGCATTCGTCCTTCCAACTATCTGCATCCTCGTCTGCTTGGTTTTCTCTTTTCAACCGTCTGCAACATCTGACATCTCTATATATCTGCTTTCCTTCCTTAGAGCTTTACATATATATATATATATATATATATATATATATATTCATACATGCATATTTGTGTTTGTGTATATATAAAAATATGCATGTATGAATATATATAGATCTATATATGTACAGAGAGAGTCTTACGTCAATAAATCGGTGGAAGACCAGAATGTCCTTCGGGACTCAACGACGTCACTTGTCACGGCAGAATGGCTATTTAGAAAATGCCGTCTGTCTGTCTTTCTGTCTGTCTATCTGTCTGTCTCTCTGTCTGTCTCTCTGTCTGTCTGTCTCTCTGTCTGTCTGTCTCTCTGTCTGTCTCGCTGTCTCTCTATCTGTCTGTAAGTATGTTCATTTGTCTCCCCGTATGTAGAGTCTATATATATTATATATTGTATATTATATGTAAGCTTATATATTTCACAAATCAGTCAGGCTTTAAGACTCATCGGTCACCAGAGACTGCTTTTCCTTTCTCTGCTTTTTAAATCTGCAGTTCTGCTGTTGACAGGTCGGTCTGAACTCGCTCTCCCGATTCTTTACGATTTTTCTACAGCCTTTGTCAAGACCCTTTGATGTCTATTTGATTGACTACAATGTTTTTCTTCAGCGCCATGAGACTTCTCATGGGTTGCATGCAGGACCCCCTCCCCTATGTCGGTTTCGATCATACTGTGTCTGTGTATAATAGTGTGTACGACTGAACGTGAGTGATTCCAGAACTAAAATATCGATCCACATTAAACTGCAACTGGGCGTTCCTTCAATTTCCTCAAGCTTAGACTTTGTTCTCGTTATACTTTGCATTTTATACGTTGCTGATGTTCCCTCTCTTTTATCACTTTCTAGAACTGCAGGCAATCTCTTTGCAGACGATGATACATGCGTTCGTCAGTGGGTTCGTCAATGAGGACCCGTCTGTCTGTCTATCCGTCTGTCTGTCTATCCGTCTGTCTGTCTGTCTATCCATCCGTTCGTTTGTCCGTCCCCTTGTTCGTTCGTCCGTTCATCCGTCCGTTCTTCCTTTTTTTCCTTCCGCCCTTCGTCCTTCCTTCCGTCCACTCGTCCGTTCGTTCGTTCGTCCGTCCGTCCTTCTTTTCTTCCGTTCGTCCGTCCGTCCGTCCGTCCCTCCATCAATCCGTCCATCCATCCATTTATCTATCTAACTCCTTCCGGTCTGAATATGTCCGTCTGTCTATCTAACTATTCCACCATGCATCTATCCATCTATCTGTCTCTGAATGTCTTTTCGCCTTTCTGTTAGCTTGTCTGTATGGTGACATTTTCATTCGAGTAAGCTTATCCTTCATCGTTGGATAAAGAACTCTTCAACATGGAACCTGACCGCAGTCCAACACTCAGAGGACTCCGTGGACCCAGCCGAGGAATGGACGGACGGACGGAAAGACTTTGAGGCAGATCCGAAATGTTGACAGTTCCATTTTCTGCTGCTGAGCATTGGGAAATGCTCCGCACGAAGTCTGTCACTTTTATGTCGTCAACGAAGTTCATAGTAACCGCCTCGCTATTCCCCACAACGTCTGCAGTTTGTCTGAATGCTGCTTTTTTTGCTCAAATATGTGTATTGCATAATATCCTATTATATGTGTGAACATGTTCATTTGAATGCGATTATGTTTACGCATGCCTTCATGTATGATTGTATATGTGTGCATGTATGCGTGTATGTGTATTTTGTATGAAAGTGCGCGTAATCATTTCTGTATATATATACATACATATATATAGCATGCATTGTTCGGCAAATTTTACAACATCTTCATAAAAGTGCGTAAGATAATTTTTGTAACCGTGTGTTAGAACAGTTTTAGAGTTTCAAACAATCTGGAGACCTGTGGGAGACCTGCAGTGGCAGCATTCTACCACAGTTGAAAATCACAGACGTCCCACTATTATAGCCTACACTCCAAAGCATTTGATGAGAAACTATAATAATAGGTCTACTGGTGATTCTGAGCGTCAATGTGTTTTCAAACGTAAGCGTTGTGCTTCGAAAACCCATGTTCTATTCTGTTCTGTCCCATACTGTTCTGTTCCGTTCTGTTTCAGTCTGTTCTATTCTGTTCAGTCTCGGTGTGTTCTATTCTGCTCTGTCTCGGTGTGTTTTGCTTCGGTCTGTTCTACTGTATACAGTAGAAATATGCACCAAACCGATTAGCGTCCACCGAAGTCCTTTCGACAATAATTTTCCCTGAGCGTGCCCTCACCAGTTGCCTTGCGTTAATAGCTTCTACGTTCGTTCCTTCAGAGCAATAAGTTATTCTGTATGGAAGGGGACTTTCGCTCAGATGGAGTCTTACTACTGAGCCATAAAAAAACAGATGGCACGTGACGAAATCTCGCCTTAAAACTGTATTGAAAACAACGTCGACTTTGCTGAGCAAACGGTTTAATTTTTTATTATTCGTTTTCGAGTTTTAGCAAACAGGTTAACAGGGCACACCAAATCAGAGTAAATTAAACTGAATATGGAAATAGATTAAAGTTCAACAGAATAGAGCAGAACAAACAGAAAAGAACATAATTATGGACAGTTCAGAGCAGGTAAATATAAAGCAGGACGAAAGATCAAAACATAGAACTGAATGAAATATAAATCAACAAGCTAGAATAGAGGTTAACATAACATGACAGAACAAATAGCCTATAGAATAGAATAATCTACGGCAGAATGGAATAGAAAAAAATGGTACAAAATAGATTTGAATGGAATAGCCTAACGGGCTTTACCCTATAGAAACAAGCAGAAAAGACCGAATAAAGCCAGGATAGCAACCATGTATAGCAGAATTTATTTTAACCAAATAGATGGACATTAATTTTTATACAGCCTATACAGGTAAAGTATAGAAAGCAACAGCGCAAACCGAAGCAGAACAGAATGGACAAAACCAAGCCAGAAAAAATTAGAATAGACCGAAACAAAACAGAACAGGCCAGTATAGATCTGAATAGACCAAACTGAAAAAGACAATAACACGCAAGACCCGAGAAAAGCTGAATCAAAGAGAACGGAACATGTCGCACCAGAAAAAATAACAAAACAAGCAGAACAGAAAAGACTAAACTTATATACCACAGAACGTAATAAATACGAACAAAATTTATATTTAATATTAGCCGATATATACAGCTAAGAATACAAAATACCGAATACGATTATATAATATATAGGCCTACTTGATTCGAATCGATTAGGCCTACAATAAAGTACTAAACAGACAATGTCAGACATTGTATATAGAGTGGATGAAAAGCATTACAAAATGCTGGTGACACGGCAGCAAAGTCGCATTTTGTCCACATTGTATGATCACAAAATGTCTGACTGCTGGCTCTGCATATCAGTGACCGTGTTCAGTCAGCACACAAGCAATTGTCCATTAATGTTAGCAGGTGCGCCAGTCATTGATTCAATTCGACGTCACTCTCAAAGGACTTCATTTGCTATTAAAGCATAAATAAATCAAACTTGGCGCGTCATTAAATTATGAACGATAATGCAATCGAATGTAATTAGAAACTTATAGCACCGTTCACAGCAGTGCGTGTATCCCGCGAGAAAAAGGATATATGGAGAGATAGAGATACATTAGCAACAGGAAGTACGTCACGGATCAAGAGAGATTTTCATCAAACCACAAAGCATGCACGATAGACATAATTATGCTATAATTCTCCAAGCCAAGTAGGCTACTATTTCCAGATCAAAAGTCTGCTGAAACTACTTGTACCTAATTATACAATACAATACAGTACAATTATAGGCCTACAATGCAATACAATACAACACAATGCAATACAATACAATTAACGATGCCTAAAATTTAAATTGAGCAACAGATTTTCATTGACGACGTGAAGTTAAAAAATAGTCTCTACTCATTTCTCACATCGAAGATCCTGCGTGGTCGAGTGGGTTGTAGCCCGCTCGCCGCGCCGGCGGCCCGGGTTCAATTCCCGGTCGGATCTTTACAGCGGGTGGCTCGGTCGCAATATAAACGTGGAGTGTGAGGTTGTTCTCTGCCTCCGACACTAATCATCTTCGATATGAAACAGTGTCGTTAAGCCCTGAACATTTCATTTCTCACATCGTTATTTTTTCAAAATCCTTTCTCCCAATCCAACAAACTATAGGCTACATTCAGTATCTCAGTTAGCTAATTTTTCTTGACCTGTTTTTCCCGCATGGACGCATTTCTGCGAGCTATGCTTTCAACCTGCTTTCAAGGTCCATATGTCTCTACGTGGCCTTCTCTATCTAAGCTTCTACAGTTGTTTTGATAACTGAGAAAGTCATCCAATATTCATTTTTATGAGCTCTCGCCTATACCGTATATAGTGATGAGAGCAAGCACTATATTATGTATGTAGCATATGTTATTTCCTGTCATGAAACCATATGTGGCATGCACTGTCTCCTGACTGTCTAATAAAAAAGATATTTTTTCAAAGCAGATTTTCTGTATGAAACGGCATGGTATACGACGTTTAATTTGTCTTCTCTACTGAGTCCTGACCATTCAAAAATAATAGCACCAGCAGTTCCTGACACGACATGATATAGGCATAGCCTACATACGTGATTAAAAAACAGGTTCATCCTTTGCGTTCGTAAATGGAGACTGTATAGTTCGAAATAAGCACGGCAATGAATATTCGCTCTTAAGGTTACAACCATCATCATTATACAATATACAGGGTGCGCCAAAAGGACCCCTTAGTTTGTTTTGCTAATATCTTGGCCAAAAGTAAGAATTTCGAAATGAAAATTTACAGACTTCATATACACACATGAACGCCAGCTTTCATAAAAATATTTCAAACACAATAAAAGTTATACCACTTTTAGTGATGACACCCACCGTTTTGTGACGATTCAAAAACGAAACGCAAAAAATTAGGTTTTTTGCCAATATTATGGCCAGAAGTAAGAATTTCAAAATGAAACTTTACAGGCTTAAAGACAATTCATATATACACATGACGGGATATATTTCATGAAAACATTGCAAACGCAACAAAAGTTACTCAACTTTTAGGGAGGCCAGCAACGGCCTCTGTTGTCATAGGCCCTGGCCAAATATGGATCCATCCATCATCCATCTACGTACGTGTGAAATTGTGCATGTGTAAATATGAATTGCTCAATCCTTGTTGGCCTTCCCCTTGGGGTTCTGGGACGGTTAGATCGGGTTCTACGCTCTGCTGCCCGACTCATCGGACGAATTCCTAAATTTTCGCCTGTCTCTGCTTACATGCGTGATGTGCTGCATTGGCTGCCAATAGCCAAACGCATCAATTACCGCATTGCTGCCCTTGTTTCTCGCTGTATTCTTGGTTGTGCTCCATCTTATCTGCGCGTCCTCTGTCGTTCTGTCTCTGACATTGAAGCGCGTCGGGCCCTTCGCTCCGCTGCGAAGGGACAACTGCTTGTTCCACGGGCTCGCTTAGCTACCAGACAGCGCCGAGCCTTCTCGGTTGTGGGACCGTCAATCTGGAATGACCTCCCCCAAACCTCCATTTCCTCCACCTGTCTAGTCAATCTTTATTTCTGAAGTCTCTTGAATCTTTTTTCTTTGGTCGTGGCTGGGCTGGGAGCGCCTCTGAGTAGTTTCTTGAAGAGGCGCTATATAAATTCTAATAATGAATGAATGAATGAAAGTAGGTGTGTGTCTATTGATTTGTTATAAAAATATTATGTTGACATCTTATTGACCTTATCCGGAATCTGTCACACAGTCAGTTATTTACTGCTAACAATCGTGTGGAGAATGATTGCAATGCTGCATGGCTAAACATTGAGAGCAGAGACGGTCGGTCAGTCGGTCGTAGCCAGGTCAGACTGAAGTCGCAAAACTATCATGTACTCTCTCGTCTAGCAATTTACCGTTGTAGGGCTACACAAGATTAATTCAATGGACAATTTGGACATGGCGCTCGATGCTTAATGATTGTGAACCATGATCTCATTATTTGCAGTGAGGTCTTTAGCAGCGATTCATGTATAAGCTTAGAGCTGTGATGGTCAGTTTAATCCTGGCTGCGGTGGGTTCATAGGCGTACGAGGCGGGGTCCAGAGGGGGTAAATGCCCCCCAACTTTCGGGCAAGTCTGTTTTTTCGGGCACAGACCTGATAGACTAAAAAAGGTCGTCAACTTTCGGGCAAGTCTGGTTTTTCGGGCAAACACAGACCCGAACGACCGACTAAAAAAAGGTCGTCAACTTTTTGGACCGATATATTTTTCGGGCAGAAGTTCAATCTTTGCCCCCCACCGATGAAATCTCCCTATGGACATGATTTTGACCTGCATGGGTTCGATTTCTTCACCAATGCCGACATAATATCAAAGCAACTAAAAGAAGAATCGAGCCTTTTTTATGTGACGGGCCAAGTGGTCTAAGATTGGTCTCCGTTTATAGCTGTACGCTAATACCTCGTGATTCTGTCTGAAATCTTCCTCATCAAACTTTAACTGTTCCCTTTTGGCCGTGCATGGCGAGTCGGGAAGCGACTCTGAATGTTTCTTTAATGACTCGCTATGTGTATAGACCTATATAAGATTATATGACTTTCCCAATAAATAAAAGCCACGTATGGTAAAAGACATAATATGTACATGTATATATATTGTTATAGATTGTTATAGTGTGTGTGTGTGTGTATAACGTGTAGTATATAGAGTGTTATAGTGTGTGTGTGTGTATAACGTGTAGTATATAATCACAATGTAGGCTATACGCTATAATTGTGTACAGCTAACAGTTTGTTGTCATGTTTTCCTTAAGGTTTTTCGTTGCATGCATGTTTTCGTTAATATTGGTCTAGTCTACTTAGTTTCACATTGTGACCAGTTTACAAATCTCAATTTCATTTCCGTTTTCGTTTTTCTTCAGTTTTCGTTTTTGTTCCACCGTCACCAACTAAAACGGTGAGTTTTTCGTTAACAAAAGCAACACTAATCAAAGCTCCTGTGAGCGCAGTGCTGTCAAAGTAGCAGGGCCGGCCTTAGCCCAAATGGCGTCCTAGGCAAGGCATAAATTTGGCGCCCCAGGCATAGGCCTGCATTTGGCGCCCTTAGATTCCCACTCAATTGTTCAGCCCACGTCAGAACACAAAGATGAATTAGCAAGAGTCGGTATACGCTCACAAGTCACAAGGCCGTAGTCAGGATTTTGTTTCGGGGGATGTTTTCTTGACCGTGAATTTTGAGGTGCGTACACGCTGCGGTCGACTTTTTTGGGCAAAATTTTCTGATGACTTTTTTGTAAGTCGTCGAATTTTCTGACGTCCAAAAACATAATATTTCCGCGATTTTCGACTATTTTCTGCTCAAAATTAGGCCTACATTGCACACTGTCATGTGCTAGCAAATGCATAATTATTTCATTTTTACATTATTTCATTTCGGAGGTGTTCAAACACCCAAAACAACCCCCTAACTACGGCTTTGTGCGCTCAACTGAGTAATTCATTCTAATTTCTTTATTAGTACACTGAAGGCTGGATAATATTCAATTTTGTGGAGAATGGTATAAGTTTAAAAAATTTTAAAATAAACTATTATTGAAATGGCGCCCTCTTTGATGGAACTTGGTGCCTCATGCAACTGCCTGCTTTGCCTATGCTTAAGGTCGGCCTTGCCTCAGTTACTTTCTTGAAGACATTGTTTTAAATTCTTTCCATTAGCGAAAGTCTTGAGTTTAAAACAATATAGTCTAAAATAATAAATTCGCCGGTGCCGCGGCGCCCCCCAAAGGCTGCGGCGCCCTAGGCAACTGCCTACTTTGCCTATAGCTAGGGCCGGCCCTGCAAAGTAGCATAAACAAATGTAAAAAATATTTAAACTATACATGCAAATGCACATTATTACGTATGTAACTGAGGGGAGCATTGGATAATGTCAAATTCTCAAAGACAATTATTGAGAACTTTTATTCACTGTTCTTTTTAGGCGTGGTTGGGTCGGGAGCGCTTCCGAGTAGTTTCTCTTGAAGAGGCGCTATACAAATGGCCGAAAATGAACGAATGAATGAATGAATGAATGAATATCCATCGCCACCAAAATTAATGGCTGAAGTCAGAAACTGATTTAAAGCAAATGTGCGCGAGCATTCCTTTGTGCATGTGTGTGTGTGTGTGTGTGTGTGTGTGTGTGTGTGTGTGTGTGTGTGTGAGTGTGTGTTTTGTTTGTATGTGCACTTGTTACAGCGCCCCTTCAAGCTAAGCTCTCTCTCTATTCAGAGGCGATCCCGAATGCAGAGCGGAAACTGCATCGGAGTTTCACGCCGAAGCGAGTGTGTGTGTGTGTGTGTATATGCGTGTGTGTGTGTATGCGTGTGTGTGTGTGTGTGTGTGTGTGTGTGTGTTTGTAGGAGATTAGGAACGTGCTACGAGACATTGTTGTCGGAAAATAGAAAACTATCGTGGACGGCCACAAACCATTGCAATGTCATCATCGTGTTCTTCGTCGCAATTTGCTACATACGACGCCCAGCGAGTAGGCCTAAACAGAGCACTGGTCTTGACCAATGTGACTGGCGAATAGTTTGAGAAAACAAACATTGGGATTTCCACTTTATTAATAGTTACTGACAACCTTCGTATAATTAATTATGTGTCTAATGCTCAAGACCTTAAAGCAATGCTTATCAATCTTCTTTTTTGCTACGGAATCCCTTCGACCAGAAAACCACTTTAGACAGACAGACATACAGACAGGCAGACAGACAGACAGGTATACAGACAGACAGGCAGACTTTAGACGGAAACCTGATGTGAACAAAACTTATTCTGGTAATAATGACCCATGCACAGCGCCTGCGAAGCTGATCTTGTCTTGTCTTGTCTTTAGCCGTCTTCGATCCGAAGGTTGGCCGCACCATGAATCCGTCAGTCTCCAAATGTATCTTTCCTCTGTCGTCCTCAGTAGTTCAATCATAGTAAAACCTGTCCAGGATCATAATGTTTTCAATCCAGGTTGTTTGTGGTCTTCCACACGTTCTCGCGATCCAGCTGTTGTGCTCTGCATTATCTCTTTTTTCCAAACAGTTTCTACTTTCCCTCGTAATGTGACCAAATTATTTAATGTTCCTTGTTTTAATGTTGCTTGAAAGCTAACGTTCTGTGCCAATTTTGTCCCAGTACCCATTCATTGGTTTCCTTTTCCATCCATGAAATTATTTCAAGTCCATTCATCCTTAATGTGCCGGATGCCTTTATTTCTCATCATGAGTTACGACTTACCTTTTCTGTTCGGTTTTGATGATGGAAAGTTGTATTCTTATTTCAAATAAATACGAAATTATATCTTAGAAAGAACTATAAACTGAAATTTCCAAAGCAGATCTCTTGTCTTCGCCTCTTCGTCTGATTTATAATGAAAAAACACAGTCGACATCTAAGCCTCGTTTCTTATGGAAATTGCTGGACATTTGCATAATTTCTCGAACCACAGAAGCGCCCCTCCGCGGCCAAGCAAGGCTGGCGAAGGTTAACGTAAAGTCAGTTGACATTTGCATAGAAGTCCACATGGATTCGTTTAAGCGAATGGCTTCTCTGGAGATCAGCAATTATCCAGTGATTCACTGCAGAAGTCCGTTCGTCCTCGCCTTTTACTCTGGATTATTATTCAAGGAAAACAAATGCACAGACACACGGCAAAAACACACACACGCTCACAAAACACACACAAGCTTGCAAGCACACACTCGCTAGAAACACACAGACCAGTGTTATTTTAGTTCCTGAGAATAGAATAAGAATAATAATTATTTTAATTTCGTTCCATGGAACGAGAACTGGAATAAAAAATAATTCTGGAACGAGAATAGAATAGGAATAAAAATTTCAATATTTTTCTGGAACGAGAACGGAATAGAAATAGAAAATATTGAAATTTTTATTCCTATTCTATATTCTCGTTCCAGAATTTTTTTCGGACTGAAGGCGGCTCCTGATTTGTCACCACGCGGCGCTATGATAGTAGCTTCTCCGTATACTCTATCTCTGCATAATGCTTTATGGTCATTTCCGCGTCAGCCAGTTTGTTTACGAATCGAGCTATAGAAGTGAAAAAGCGTAAATATGAGTTTGTCTAAAAGTTTGGCGGGTAGAAAAAAAGAGTCTGGCGTTTGGCAATATTTTTCCTATTCAGAAGGAAAAAATATTAGTCAGTGTGAAGTAGTAGATGCCAATAGCGGTGAATGCTGTGATAAACAGCTCAGCGGGAAGAATCCAACAAATTTGAAGAAACACGTGCGAACTTGTCACCCGGAATAATTGACTGGTAACTTTTTAGTGTCTCTCTGCCGAGAAACTTTTATTATAGTCTGACTTTTTCTTAACAGTCGCATTCACATTGTCCGCAATTTACTAATCTTATAAATAGGTCAAAAGACTCGAGACACTGTTTTGTGTGTTACTGTGAACATTCATGGGTAAACACGCACACTGAGTGCCCGTACTCCAAACAATATGGCTGCCAACGAATGCAGTAAAATTAGAACGCGACCGATCGACGACATCGCCACATGTATCTCAACATGCAAAGCGTGAGGGTCGGTTAGGGCTCAGGTTAGGCTTCGTGAGGGTCGGTTAGGGTTAGTTTTAGGGTTAGTGCAGTCATTCTGCTGAAATTGAAGCTCAATTGATGAACATTGTCGTCGATGGTCACGAGCTAATTTTATTGCATTCGTTGGCAGCCATATTGTTTGGAGTACGGGCACCCAGTGTGCGTGTTTACCCATTCATGTTAGACATAACTATGAGAAGTGGAAGTGGAAGTGGAACTAGAAATAAAAAATTTCTGGAACTGGAACTGGAACTAAAATTATTTCTAAATAGGAAGTGGAACTAGAATAAGAACGAAATTTATTTATAAAGAAGAACTAAAACTAGAATAAAAATTACAACAATGGAATAGAATAAGAATAGGAATAAAAATTAATCCTGGAACTAAAATAACACTGACACAGACGCAAAGACCAAAAGACACACGCGCGCACACGCATACACAAAAACATCATTTTCCTTGTCTTACTTCTATTTCTATCTGTCTCGTTGTCTCAGTCGATGTGTCTCTCTATTCATATGTTCAGCTCTATCTCTCTGTCTCTGCCTCTGTCTCTCTCTCGCTCTCTCTGTCTGTCTCTGTCTGTCTGTCTGTATCTCTATGCATTTGCTTCCGAATCCCGCTGTATCTCATGTTCTGTTTAGCTGTCTCTGTGACTGTCTGGCTGTCTGTCAGTCTCTCTTCTGTTTCTCTGTTTCTCTGTGTATCCATTACTGAATCATTTAATCTACTTTTGTCTTCTTCTTAGTCCTTGCTTCCGTCTTTTCTATCCGTGTCTCTCTCTTTCCGCCTTTCCCCCTGTCTGTTTCCGCCTCTCCTTTTCTCCTTTGCCTCTCTGACTACCTGCAGTGTCCGATGTGGCATGTACGTTTTCAGTTTTCTCTTTAAAAGCGCTGATGCTAAATATAGAATCCGAAGTCACGTGCATCGCCTATAACACTCTTAAAGCGACCGCAGAGGAATTACGCCGTCGGTCAGCAGCAATGCTGCAGCCAGCATCCACCGGCGGTGGCGAATTCCCTCCGTTCCGAATACTAATTGCAATTGCCATGACAGCGAAATGACCGAACGAATGATGATGCTCAGCCTCCGAGATGCCAGGCAGATTTCCAATTGAACTAACTCCACACTCGGTAACAATAGCATCACCAGCAGCAGCAGCAGCAGCAGCAGCAATTCTCCATCCTCCTGCGAGCAAGTTCCTCCGTTCAAAGACTCATTTCCTCGGTCAACCAGCCACCCCACCCAACCCCAACCCTCGGGTGTGGCACCTTTTTTGGGGGGAGGCTACGTCTGCGTCTGCTTGTGTTTCTTCTTGTTCGTCTCTGTCTGTCTTTGAATGTGTTTGTGTGTGCTTGCATGAGTCTCTCTCTTTGTGCTTTGGGATGTCTCTCTGATTGACAAGGTGTCCATCGGTTCTTGTATTCCTGTATATATCTGTTTGCATCTGTGTAAGTCTTATTGATGTCCTTGTGCATCTATGTATAACGGATTTATAGCTTTATCTGCTTTTCCTTATGCTAATAATATTAGCATATAATATATAGGGGAGCAGGACAATACCCTCCCGGACAAAACCCCCCGGACAAAACCCCCCGGACAAAACCCCCCGGACAAAACCCCCCCGGTATAAAACCCCCCCGGACAAAACCCCCCGCTCACATGCAAACATACAAACATACATACATACATACATATATACATACATACATACATACATACATACATACATGAATGCACACATATTTGACAATTATTTGTTCATCATATATATAATTCTATTGAAGTATGTATGCATGTATGTATGTATGTATGTATGTATGTATGTATGTATGTATGTATGTTTGTATGTCTATATGTATGTAATGTATATATGTACGTATATATGCATGTACATGTATGTGCGCATGTACATATGCATGCATGTATTATGTGTATAATATGCATGCATGTATAATTGTATATATGTATCTACGTATACAAGTGTATATATAAATATGTGTGGATGTATGTATGTATGCATGTGTGAATATGAATGTATGTACATATGCGAGTATGTGCGTACGTATGTATATATATGTATGTATGTATGTATGTATGTATGTATGTTTGCATGTGAGTGGGGGGGTTTTGTTCGGGGGGGTTTTATACCGGGGGGGTTTTGTCCGGGGGGTTTTGTCCGGGGGGTTTTGTCCGGGGGGTTTTGTCCGGGGGGGTATTGTCCTAGACTCAATATATAGATCTAATTATGTCACCTCTTGCAATTGAATCTGTGTCACTCTCACTGTCTCACTCGCTCTGTCTCGTCATGCATCTCTGTGCTTGGGGCATGACATCACTTTTCGCGCGCGAGACACAGAAACAGAGACAAAAAAAGAAAAGAAAGACCGAGACAGAAAGAGTGAGAAAGAGAAAGTGGGAAAGAGACAGACAGTGGGACTAAGACACAGGCACAGGAGCAAAGAAGCACAGACGCAAGCGCAAAAGATGTAGCCTATGCCAACAAAGAGCAACGTAGGCTAACTAAAAAGAGCAAGGTAACTAAAAATGGAAGAGAAACGATTTACAGAAAGCAAGTAAGACGAAAGAGAAAGGAGACAGATGAACAGACAGACATCCATCTGTCTACCTTCCTGTGTGTGTGTTTCTGGCCGTCTGCTTGTCTGTCTCTTTGACCGTCTACTCGTCCGTCTCTTTGTCTGTCTGTGTCCTTTTCATTCAAGCTTTCCCAATCAATTTGTTACTTGCCTTCCTGAATTGGATCGCTCCCTCTGTGGCATACCACTCCCTATACCACTCCATCCGTCTCTTCTCATCCCTTACTCCACACCCTCTCTCCCCCACCGCTTCCCTCTCCTTCCCAACTCCCACCCACCTGCGCCTCGCCTTCCCCCAGGCATACCAGACTGATCGTTTCATCATTCCATATTTACGGCATTAGAAAGATGCTAGACGCAGCTGCCCGACGGTCCTAACACTCTTGCAACGCATCCGTAATCGATTGGGAGATTGGCAGCTGCAGCTGATGCATCGGCGTCAATTGGACCGGGCACCTGGCTCGATTGGCGCTCACCGCTCGGGAGAATCACTGAGCGTTGCTGATTGACCGTTGACGGACAGATTCATCTCGTCAAAACTATATCGTCAACGGTTGGGCTCTTGACGAAAGGCAGATCGTTACAAAACAGGTATGCCATTCGAAGGTAGGCTATAAGGTGGTCATGCGTTATTGCTTTGCTAGCCTACATGTATGTGATGACGAAATTAATTAGATCTATACCGGTAATGTCGGTGTGATCAGGTAGTATGGGGGTTAATTATGAAGCGATGGGTCCTGGATTGAATTGTCGTTTGACGTTTTGAATGGTACATGGCCAGTTAAGTCGTAATGAGTACGCTGAGTGTACGCTGTCGATGGGAGGAATAGACGGCGAGGGAGAGGAATGGGCACCAATAATCACCCATTGTATGCCGAGGCGAAGAAAATGAGTTCGTTGATACTTCATTTCCGTAGTTGCCTCAGGTCTAACTAAAGGGCAGCTCATTTCTATTTCATTGTGTTTTTTAGCTGAAATAACTGTGGTTATTGATGAAATCACAGTGGTAATTATCGATGAAAATAATTATTACTGTGGTTATTGCCGAAACCAAAGTGGTCATTGTTGAAATCATTGCGTATAATTGAGGAAATCACTCTGGTTGATTTATGGATTACGGTGCTTCTTGGTTGCTCTTGTGTCATCTGTCACCTGTTACTCTTGTAGCATCCTTGCACTTTCTGCACCATCAAAGATAGGTCTAAATCAGGCGCAGCATGGCGGAAGAAACCATAAGCAACGACGAAAGAAAAGACCAACAACAGGATTCCAATTCAATGGTATGCGAAAAGAATATGATAGTGGTTGTTGGTTCATTCTATTACTGAATGATGCCGATTCCCGTGCTCTTAAAATGTATCTTCTTACATTTTAGCACGTATACCCTGTATAGTGCTCGTTATCATGTTAATTACACTCAGCTAACCGCAAAATGATGCTTTTGTCATCTTATCAATCCGTGGATTTCAGCCACATAATTTCGACACCCACACTTACGTGCATGACCCTACTTGAATTCTTGTCTCTCGGGCTAAGACTGCCAAGACCAAATATCGTGTTTTTTCTCTTATTGGCTCCCATCATTGGAGCCGACTTCCTCATTGCTTCAATCTGGTGACCTTTCTGGAACCTTTCGGAGCGTAGGTACTAAGCCTGGATTTTCTCGTGCACTGGGAGCGCCTCTGATTGGCGCAGAACTGCGAGTGGCTCTACGTAAATCAAAAGATACAACACAATACAATGCGAAATTAGATATAGTAATTATGCAATAATTGTGACGTAATGCATATCAAGTCAAAGTATACGGTAAGGCTAATAATTCAAGACAAGACTGCGTAATCAATGGTTTGTTGGCTATGACAACACGAGGCTGGACGAGGAAAGGTTAAATTAGGCTAATCTAATTATATTAGATTAGCTTAATTTAGCCTTGCCTCTGGAAGCTATATTATAGCCAACAGTACCGGTGGAGCAAAAGATGATAACGTAGGGTAGGCTATGTTGATCAAAGAGAAATCTAAGTCAGTTAAAGTAAGGCAGAGGAAGGCAATTTAAGACGGTGTTTGGTTAGACAATAATAATTATTATATATTATGGTAGGAGGATTTAAGATAAAGTAAATCAATGTACAGGATAAGCTGTGGCTTATTAACGTATGCCTATTATAGACCTACAAAAGTAGCAATACTATTATATTATGTGTGCAAGCAGTGTGTATTATGATATTAGTCAAGACTTAGGCCAAGGTCTCTGTCAATTTGTCCCCATGCACAGAGGCGTTTAGCAGTAGAACAGTCATCGAACAAGAAAACCTTTCTCTCTTGGGTTGGATCAATGTCCATTGACAGAGATTCGTTTAACATCAGCGAAAATGGAATTCGGAAAGCAGCAAAACTTAGTCTTCCTTACTGTACACGGCACTCAGGCACTGTATAAGACGCTAAGCGCTAGTTGTTTAGAAGTGAAATTGGATACGTTCGTTGGAATCTTCTGTGGAATTCTAAAGTAGAGTCTGTCCGTATTTTACACGATAAATATAGGCCATAATATTATATAATAGGTACTATATGCTTTAGCCTACATTTAATTGGCCATTATACTTTAAATTTTATAGGCTTAAGGTTATATCAATGTTAGTTAGGTTTACGCTTATAGTCATGTTGATCATAACAGATCGCTTAGCCATTCTGTAAGTAGGCCTATAATTATGAATGACAAAGGAACAGTTTTCTCAAACTAGGCTACACGAAACAACAGGAAACCAGAAATAATTGACTGACTGCAAAGGCCCTTTGGTCATACGCGGTCGTTAAACTAATTTCTTCACAGCTTTCCGTTAGCACTTTTTCTTGATGTTTAGGTTAGTGCTGTTGACGGCACATACAGATTAATCATACGCAACCCACTAAACAAGACAAGCCAACTTCTTATACTACACGAATAGTGAATGATCAGGCGATGGAACAATTTAGATTCCTTCTATCACAACTAGATTTCACCCCAGTCTCAGACCTGTGCATTGTAGGTGACCCGCAAAAAGCTTATGAAACTTTTCTCGATATGTACACGAATGTATACAACACAGCCTTCCCACTCATAACAGTTAAGAAGCGTAACCCACGGTCTTTCGATCATCCATGGATGACTAAGGGGCTGTTAAAATCATGTAGAAAAAAAGCTAATTTGTACCGTAAATATATAAAAAACCCAACTCCAACAAATAAAAATAGGTTTATTGCATATAGAAACAAATTCAAATCAATCAAAATTAAAGCTGAACGTAATTACTATGCTGCCGAGTTCTTAAAATATAATAAAGATATTAAAAAAACCTGGAACGTGATAAAATCTATAGTTAATTCGAAAACTGAAGATAATATAATTGAATCGTTAACAATTAATGGGAAGCCTATAACTGATAATAAATTAATGGCAGAAAAGTTCAACAGTTATTTTGCTGGAATTGCTCAGAATTTATCTGATAAAATCTTGGACCCAAGTACTTCGTTTATGCAGTATCTTAAACCGCCACCCCTTAACTCTTTTGCTGTCAACCCAACATCGCCTCAGGAACTGATGGAATTTAATCTGACTCTGAAGCGCACTCACAGTCCGGGACCCGATCAACTTGATCCTAGTATAGTTACTCCAAACTTAGACCTTATCGCTATCCCTCTGACTGACATAATTAATTGCTCATTATCAACAGGAATAATACCTGATATACTGAAAAAATCCTCAATTACACCTATATTTAAACAAGGCAATAGAGATGACGTAGCAAATTATAGACCGATCTCTATACTGCCTTTTTTTCGAAACTATTAGAAAAAGTGATGTATCAGCGACTATACGATTATATCTCTAAACTAAATATTTTGCATCCCTTTCAACATGGTTTTAGGTCGGGCCACTCGACGGCAATGTCACTGATAAATATTCAAGATAAGATTACAGAAGCCATTGATAAAAATGAATTTTCTATAGGACTATTTTTAGATTTAGCCAAAGCTTTCGATACTGTAAATCATAATATATTAATTAAGAAACTTGAAAGCTACGGCATAAGAGGAATCCCTCTTTCTTGGTTTAAGGATTACCTTAGTGGTAGACAGCAACAAGTTAAATGTAATGGCATAACATCAAGTTGGAAATCGATTAAATTTGGAGTACCCCAAGGGTCAATATTGGGTCCTCTATTATTCCTGATTTACATTAACGACCTTCCGAATGTATCCCCCATCCTACACTTTGTACTATTCGCTGACGATTCTAATATTTTCCTCTCTCACAAATCCTATGAGGAATTATTCCGAATCCTTAATGAAGAACTTGTACTAGTGTCTGACTGGTTTAAAGCAAGCAAGCTATCTCTTAACTTGACAAAAACCAACTACATTCTTTTCTGCTCTCATAGGAAAGCAACACCACAACTGAAGGGAAAAGTCCACATAGACAATATTGATATTCCACAAGTAGAATCTGTAAAATTCCTTGGAGTCTATGTGGACCAACATCTCACTTGGAGTGTACACATTGAACACATTGCATTAAAACTGGCTAAAAACATAGGTATACTTAAGCGAATATCTTACTTACTGCCTAGAAACATTTTGCTCACTTTGTACTACTCTATGATATACCCGTACATATCCTATTGTAACATGATTTGGGCATCTAACTACAACTCTCGATTTTACAGAATTATTGTCTTGCAGAAAAGAATTGTCAGATTAATAGCCGGTTCTCCTTACAACTCACACTCAGAAAAGCTATTCACGCAGCTCGGGATTCTAAAAGTTTTACAAATTAAGCAACTGCAGATGTGTGAGTTCATGCATCGATATACATATAACACATTGCCTATCTCCCATGCCAATCTCTTTACTCTAGCCTCAGATATACACTCATACAACACGAGAAACTTAGCCTCATATAGAACTGTGCGCGCCCGAACAAACTCAAGAAAATTCTCCATTAAGTATGCAGGTCCTATTGAATGGAATAGAATACCTCTAAACCTTCGCAGTATCCCAATTCTTAAGTCATTTAAGCATTGCTTGGGTTTATGGTTGATTAACCAGAACTGTTAGTCGGGTTCATACTTTAAACTTCCTTCTCCCTACTTAGTTAAGGCTTTATGTTTTTTACTTAAGGTTTTCTTACTTTTTTCAGTTTGGTATTGATTTATTTTTTAAAATTAAGACGTGTTTGCTTAACATCATGTTTAGATATTCATATTATGTAATATCGTGATGTTAAAATTTGGAACGTTTAATTTTCGTAGTTAAGTTTTGATTTATTTTTGATTTATTGCATATATGATGGAAAATAGAATATAATTTTATTGTGCTGAATTTGTTAACGCCTAGAACCAGAAAATGTGCTTAGGTGGCCCTAACCAGCGGGACTCTGCAGTCCCTTCTGGGTTTCCTTTTGTTGCCAATAACATTCATGTTTTATTTTTATGTGATGATATGTACCTTGTGTGCTTTTCTCTGGCTCAATAAAAAAATTTGATTTGATTTGATTTGATCTTGAACTCCATGTTTCTGTTTCATTTAAAAGTTTAGGCTAGCTGAGATTTCTGTTGTTGTTAAGCCAAAAAACGGCTGCTAGATTGATTGATTGATTGATTGATGATACTTTCTTACGCAAGGAATACAATCATTTCAGATATATATAAAACGTTTATTCATTTATTAGGTGCGTTCTTTTCTGCGTGCTGTCTATGAAAGCGACTCTTGCACAGTTTTATCGATGCTTAAAGAAGGAGTTCCCATTGACGTCAGCAACACGGTAATATTATAATTGCCACACACCGGCCATTGTCTTCGTTGGCCATTGTCTTCGTTAGCCATTGTCTTCGTTAGCCATTGTCTTTGTTAGCCATTGTCTTCGTTAGCCATTGTCTTCGTTGGCCATTGTCTTCGTTAGCCATGATTGTCTTCGTTAGCCATTGTCTTCGTTAGCCATTGTCTTCGTTAGCCATTGTCTTTGTTAGCCATTGTCTTCGTTAGCCATTGTCTTCGTTGGCCATTGTCTTCGTTAGCCATGATTGTCTTCGTTAGCCATTGTCTTCGTTAGCCATTGTCTTCGTTAGCCATTGTCTTCGTTAGCCATTGTCTTCGTTAGCCATTGTCTTCGTTAGCGATTCTTTTGCATTTTCGGTTGATGCCTTGGGTTTTTGACAATAACATATCTGCCGGAAAGTTATTGGCTGCAATTTTATTATTGCCCATGAGAAAAACAATATCAACAACATGTGTGTATGTGTGTGTGTGTGTGTGTGTGTGTGTGTGTGTGTGTGTGTGATTCCATTGTTTCAATTAGTCATTATTTAATTTTTGGTGACGTTGATGGCGATTCTAATGACTGTGCTGCTGCAGCTGCTGATGATTATGACGACGACGACTACAACGACAATGATGATGATGATGATGATATTGATGATGATGACGACGACGACGACGATGATGAAGATGATCGTGACGACGACGACCACGATGTCGATGATGATATTGATGATGATAATGACGACGTCGATGACGACGACGACTACACCGACTATGAGGATGATGATGATGATGATAATGATGATGATGATGATGATGATGATGATGATGATGATGATGATGGTGGTGATGATGATGATAATGATGATGATGATGATGATGATGATGACGAGGCATTCTATTTGTCTGTAAAACAGGCTGGACTGCAAGCGTTGCATTTTGCAGCGAAAACAGACGACACTGAAATCTTATCATTGCTTATCAAATACGGAGCTCCTATCAACGCCACGTCAAAGGTAGAATTGCTATTATTGTTAGACGATGTATTAAACAGTTCAACATAAAGCAATGTAGCTTACACTAATTTGATAATTTTGATGACATTGAAAATCGATGACATATTTTATGCGTGATAGCTACAGAGAATATAATGAGCAACGAAATGTCGTTGGTGCTGTTATTTATTATTATTATTATTATTAGTCTATTATTTTAGTAGTAGTTGTATTTGTTGTTCTTGTTGCAATTATTGTTATTATTAACATTATTAACCAATACTATATTATTATCATTATTAGGCTATTGTTTCTACTAGGCGTACTGTGACAATCACGCTCATCATCATCATCATCATCGTCGTCGTCGTCGTCGTCGTCATCACAATCATCATTTTTTCTCTTAGAAAAAAAGGATCTATCGATGTACGACGACTACAACGACAATGATGATGATGATGATGATTATGAAGATGATATTGATGATGATGACGACGACGACGACGATGATGAAGATGATCCTGACGACGACGACCACGATGTTGATGATGTAATGGAGAAGAATGGAGAAATTCAGCTGCATGGAACACATGACAAATGAAGAATTGATTGAAATGAATGGAGATGAAAGAGTCATAGTTTACACGAGTAATAAGAGAGAGACCAATGAGTGGATAGGACGTACGGTGAGAGGAGACTCGCCGCTAAGAACGGTCATTATAAGGAAAGTAAAGGTGAAGCGAACAAGACAGATTATGCTGCATGGATCGGATGTTGAAAGATGGTCCTTAGATGGATGTAAGGAGAGCTAAAAGAGAAGTCCAACAGTAAACGGAATGGTGACGTCGGACACTTGAACCTGAAAGCAGAGAATTAAAAGAAGAAAAAGAACAGCAAGAACATCAAGAACAACAAGAAAATGAAGAACAACAGACTAGAGGAACAATAATTAGGTGATGATTATGATGTTGCACAACAAGAAAGCAAATATTGACAGCATCACCATTCCGTTATATAATTTTGTGTTACATGTTTGTGTAGAATGGAAATACTGCTCTACATGTCGCTTGTCTCGTTGGTAACACAGAGACCGTTAAGTTCTTGCTTCATCAGAAGGCCGCAGTGAACATCCAGTCGACCATTAACGAGGTTGGTCCAACATTAATCAATCGATTGATGGCTTCACTGATCGATAATTCTCATAAAATTCGATTGGCAATTAAACACTCGCCCCAGGAGAAGATCTCGAGGCTTATCGATGCATAAAGCAACGCTTCAGTTAGCAACAGAGATGCGATCGATATTAACCACTTGCGTTCCAATCGTTTTAACCAATTGTGTTCCGCTCGTCTTTTTGTGCAGGTTTATTCATTCATTCGTTCAACTGTTCGTTCGTTCGTTCATTCATTTGGTCGTTCAAGCGCTCGTTCGTTTATGAGCTACTTTGTTTACTCGTTATTTTATACAATAATTCAATATAATATCTCTGTTTAATTTTCAATCTGGCACACCGTGGAATGATTAGGTTGCAACTTACCGAATGATGACAAGTTATTGAACTGTATAGGCATACAGCAGCCATTCAAGGTGTTCGTAGCACGTCCTACTGCTCAGTTTACAAGCGCCATCAATTTAACTGTTCGTTAATTCTTTTGTTCGTTCATTAATTTTGTTGATTCAATTGTCATTTAATAGGCTAATTCATTAAATGTGTTGAACAAGGGTATGAACGAGACAAATTTTGTCTCGTTCATACCCTTGTTCAATCGTTTATTCATTGGTTCAATCAATCAATCATTGGTTCAACTGTTCGTTCTTTCGTTCATTCTGTCGTTCATTCGTTTTTCGTTCAGTTTTTCGTTCATTAATTCGTTCATTGATTTTTTCATTTCAAATTTTTTTAATCATCACTTTTTTTATCGGTCTTTCGTTCATCATTTTCTCACTCGTTCAAATCAATTGTTTATTTTTCATTCCTTCCTAATTTTATTCATTCATAAGTTATTGATTTTTTCATTTAGCCTACTCTACTCATTCCGCCAGTTAATAGTCTTGCGCCATGAAAAATGAATAGCCTGTATTTTTCAGGAGTTGATAAAATGTTATAAGTCAGGCAGACGAACTACATTGTAATTACCGTAATTAATCAGAAAACTGCTTATTACGATGAATTTGGTTCTATTTATAGGATGTCTTCACACCGCTGTACATGGCTTCGCAGACTGGTAATCAGGAGATTGTCACTCTTCTTTTGGCTCATGGAGCTAATCCGCTAACGACGACAAAAGTAGGTCACGATATCACGTGAACAGTTTGACCTATTTAATCTTTTTGCTCTTGCTGTAACATGAAACGGAACGAAAACTGAATTTTATCTTGTTATTACTATGTTTTCAGTTTATATTATTATTGTCATAATAATAATGATTATTATTTTTTTGCCCTGAGGTACTTTATTTCCAAGGGACTTAAAGATTATTATTATTATTTTTTTTATTATTATGTACTATTATTGCAATCAAATCAAATTAATCAATCAAATAAAAATAGTTTATGTTTGCAAAAAAATCACAGATACCAAGTTGACATGTCATTGTAACACGGCTACAAAAAGGACGCCCTTAAGGTAAGAACTGAATCTTAAAGGGTTCTAGTGGACCCAGGTAGTCAGGGATTTACATCCATGCACCACACAAAAGTGTATGGATATACATGTATGCATGTGTGCCGTTCCTTCGAGGTGGTGTTGTGTGTGTGTATGTGTGTGGGTGGGTGTTTGCGTTGTTCATCTGTCTCTGGGCTTTTTATTCGTTTCCGTGTGTGCGTGTGTTTGCGTATGTGTAATCGCATTTCCCCTCTTTGCCTGTAGGCCTGTCGACATTTGTCTCTCTCTCTCTCTCTCTCTCGCTCTCTCTCTCTCTCTCTCTCTCTCTCTCTCTCTCTCTCTCTCTCTTTGCCATTCTGTCTCCCTCCTTCTCTCTATCTAAAACTACCCCTTTTATCTCTCTCTTTCCTGTCTCTTTCTTGTCTCTTTCCTCTCTTCTCACTGTTCTCTCTCTCACTGTCTCTCTCTGTCTCTCTCTGTCTCTCTCTGTCTCTCTGTTTCTCCCCTCTCTGTCTGTCTCTCTGTCTCTCTGTCTCTCTGTCTCTGTCTGTCTGTCTGTCTCTCTCTTTCTTTCTCTCTCTTCACTTTGTCTCTCGTTGTCTGTCTGCCTGTGTGTCTCTCGCATTATCTTTCTAGCTGCGTTTGTTTACATGCCTGTCTCTGTCGCTCTGTCTCTGTGTCTCTGTAACTCTCCGTCTCTCTGTCCTATGTCTCTGTCAATCAGTCACTGTCTCTGTCTGTCTGCCTCTCTCATTACCATCATGGTCTCTGTTGGCTTCTGTATCGCTCTGTGTAACTTTGTATGTCTGCTTGTAATTACTCGTCTTATGGACGTCAAACTGATGTATAATCCTTTCCATTAACGCTCCTGGAACCAAGATTATCCGTTGGAACTCTTCTGCCTTGCGCACATAATTAATTACGGCCTGAGCAACATCTCAAATTTATTACACAGCTTACTGTGCTTTTTATACAATATTATTTTCAGTCATTTTTTTAAGAAAACAGAGAGAAGACCATGAAGACTGGACAGGATTCGTAATGAGGCATAGACTATTATGGAGGGAGTTGGGAGAGAGAGAGAGAGAGACAGACAGACAGACAGACAGACAGAGACAGAGAGACAGAGAGATACTGCATGGTAGATAAGATCAGAAAATAAGACTGGCAATGCGAATGGACGATTATTAAAGATTACCGGCAAGGACATTATAATAAATTATTAGTTATTACCACATGGAGCCAAGAAGAACACGTTGATAAAAATTACTACTACTCTAAACACGATCTTGCAGAAAAGGCGCTGGCTGCTATCAGATACAGAAAGAGATGGAGCCATCTTGTAAAAATACCTCATCATCGTCATCGTCTGCACTCAAATGACCGAAGAGAAAAAAGAAGATAGACTATTCATTATGCAATGTCTCATGTAGCCTGTGGTGTAATCTTTGTATCCGTGTATATTAAAACTGTGCAGAAAACTGTCGTCGATTATAGATTCAAAAAAGGCTTAGACATGCTCTCAGAAACAGAAAGAAATGGAGTCATCATTCTTGTAAAAACCTCATCGTCGGCACTCAAATAACCTACGAAAAAAGAAGAGATTCATTATACAAATAATTATTATAAATGTCTCATGTACCCTACGTGGTTATATCTCTTCGTGTATATTAAAACTGTGCAGAAAACTGTCGTCGATTATATAGATTCTTCCATTCTGGAAGCAGTGCATAGTGGGTATTAATCTGGACAATGGACATTCAGACCTTAGACAAATATTTTAGATTTTCACCATACTGCCATGGACGATCATGAGCTGTTGTGGCTTTTCTTATTGCATTCGCACAGTGTTCAGCAAAACACCATTAGGTTCTACAAAGTGAATCACCATTTGTTCTCCATGAGCTCCGGGCTCATGGAAATAATTGCCACATCGTCCCAATGTTGAGAATTTTGCCAAAGGATATTGAGTTTTCGAAGTGCCCATGTTGTTTTCTTAATTATTATTCTGCTGACGGCACTAGATTAGGCTACCATCAAGATGACGACCTTGTTTACAATATAGTATCATAATATTTTTCAATAATATAGTAATATATTACTATATCATTTATATGTAATATATTTAATTTATGTTTATGTAGTAACGTTATCTCGCATAGTCTACTACCGGTGCTTATGATGTATGCATGTATTTTTGTTTATCAATAGAATATAATTATTATAATTATTATGAAAAACATGCACTGGACTTAATTTTCAGAATGGCTTCAGAGCGGAGGACATTGCACTACGACAGGGTCATCATCTCGTCGCCAGCCTCCTACACGAGTATTCTGAACGTCTCCTGAAGGGTCCCGCGGAGGAGGAGGATGACGCAGTGGGAGGGGCCGAGGGACCGGAGCCCCAAATCCCGAAGACGAGGCCACCACCGCCGCCACACAAGCACCGGGCCCCTGCCGCCTGCAACCGTGACGTCGTACCATTCAGTCCGCGACACAGTCCTCTGAAAACGCAGACGGTACTCAACCAAAGGAAGAAACCGACGAGCAAACTCGCCCTGAAACACTCTTGACAACGTCATCATTGGTATACTTGCTGTCGTACCAGGATGCTCTATTGCTCGAGTCGTTCCAGACGAGGATATAGTTTTATGAAGGGACCTTGAGCAACTTATTGTTTTCAGCGACATCAAAGAATACGTAGCGATTAGATAGTGCCGCTTCATGAATGCGTAGTAATGTAATGATAGTTGTGTATCTACCAAAAAATCGGTAGGCTGCTTGCGACTGGTATCATACGGAGATACATTTGCACGCATAAGCTTACATGTACATTGTACACTGTGTCCGGATAAAAAGTAGAACGCAAAAAAGTGTCATAACCAGTGTTATTTTACTTCACAAAATAATTTCTATTTCAGTTTCAGTTCAGTTCGGCTGGAAGTAATTTCAGTTTCAGTTCAGTTTCAGTTCTCAAATAATTTCAGTTCAACTTCAACTTCGAGTTCTTAAATAATTTCAGTTCAAGTTACCGTTCTTAAATAATTTCAGTTCAAGTTACCGTTCTTAAATAATTTCAGTTCAGGTTACCATTCTTAATTAATCTTACTTCGAGTTCAATCAACGTAGTTACTTGAAGTTGAAGGTCTATCAACGTAGTTACACTAGTACACTAGTACAGGATACCAATTTATGAAAGCGTGCTAAGTGGCTGATCAAGTTGCTCGAGTTCTTCCCTGCCAAAAATACGCCACACTCATTTCCCGTTTTCTCATCGATCACAACGCACTTCGATTTGCCAGACTCTTCACAATACTCAAAATATTCCCAAACTGGACTCTCCCTTTTCCTACCGGACAACAAACGAGCTAAACTTGACGACATTCTCGAAAAGAACCGCTGAACGACAACACTGTGCACGATAATACCGTTATATACCGAGAATTCTCGCGATATTAACGACTTTCTCTTAACATAGTCCAACGAAAGACTGGTTCACCGCTAATTTAAGTCAGTAAGTAAATTACTTCATTTCTATAACATAGTCCAACGAAAGACTGGTTCACCGCTAATTTAAGTCAGTAAGTAAATTACTTCATTTCTATTTTTAGTCATAAATGTGTATAATTTCCGTTCGGATATTAACTATCGTTACAGTTTTTATTCAGTTCGGCATCATTTATTTCCGTTTCCGTTCAGTTTTCGTTCTTAGAATATTTTCAGTTATCGTTATACTTATCTTTAACGGAATGGATTATTTTCAGTTCGACTTATCGTTTACGTTAACGAATATAACACTGGTCATAACTCGGTCAAAACGTTTAGGATTTGTCTGAAATTTTAAACACAATAACAGTGACCATATTTACACGAGATCCTAAAGCCAATTAGAAATATTCTTGAGTTTGTCAAATTTCTGAGCGTTTAAAATGCAGCACTGAAAAATTGAACTTTCCAACATGGAAAACCTGAAAAGAAGTGAAATTCAGCTAGCCTATATATGGTGCTCAAAATATCCTACTTGTTCACAGACACACGACCGTAGACGTAGTAGATTAGGCTAATAGCTGTCCTGGGAGACACTAGGCTTCATATCCCGCAGCTGTGGCCGTCCAGCAGTCCAGACCCCCCCCCCAATCAAATCCTGGCTACGACCTTGGACAGAACAGCTGCTAAGGTGGTTTCACTGCAGGTTTGGCAGAGGAAGGATCCGATAAAATGTAATCAGGACAGGAAT
Organism: Lumbricus rubellus; assembly: GCA_945859605.1. Taxonomy (NCBI): domain Eukaryota; kingdom Metazoa; phylum Annelida; class Clitellata; order Crassiclitellata; family Lumbricidae; genus Lumbricus; species Lumbricus rubellus. The sequence continues at coordinate 41,636,397 of OX243815.1, read as the reverse complement.
TCTTTCAGAGAGGCTTCAGTTTCAAGTAGAAATCCTGAATTTCTTTCATTGAAGCTCCGTTTTCGTCCGGGTAAGCGAGTACCGGTAAGTCAACTGTCGACACCTGGCGAATCAAACATAGAACTGCTTTCAGGATGGAACATTTCTGTCGTCAGTCACTGTGGTATACTATAGACATCGCAGAGCCAGTCTGAACAGTCTCCTACCTGAGTTCATTGTTGTATTGTGCATTGTATATTGTATTGCATCTAACCACTATTTTATAAAGCGCTTCTTTCACAAGAGCCTTTCAGAAGCGCTCCCAGTGCGTTCAGCCCTGAGAGAAAAGGCAGGTTTTCAGACGAGAGAAAGACGAGTAACGAATACTAGAAAGGACGACAGAGCGAACTGATGGGGAAAGTATATTGCATAGGGACCTGGTGTGCAGTGTAAGAATTGTGGAAAAATAACTGGGGGGGGGGGGGTTGGACTATTATCCACTTGGAATTGGGGTGTGAAAAACAGACTTTAACATGGGGCTCTAAGAAAGACTGTGGGGGTTGAAACCCTCCAAACCCCCGGCAATTCTCACCCTGCTGGTGTGTGCACACAATGAACGCAACCCACCTCCCTGATCAAGGTTATCGTTGCAAGCGCAGGTCTGGCCCTCTACCGAATGGCGACCTGCACGTAAAGCAAACATTTTGCGCTCCATCTCCACGATCCTGCCACGTCACAACCCAAGGCCGTATAAATTTAATTAAAGGGGAGGTGTTATGGGTGTTTGAACACTTTCCACCCCAATAAAATAGCATAAAAATTAAATAATGCATTTATTAACACACGATGTAAGCACAAAGGGGATTCACTTTTGAAGCTCGTATTTCTATGTGAAAATTTACAACAGAGTAGACCATGACGATGATTTTCCTAGCCTAAAAATTTCATCAACTAAAATATATTACTGTCCAAACTAATAATAATCCGATACCTGACGAGCAGGCATAAAAGCTGAACGTAGGTCTACATTGTGTATGAAAATTACTTTGATTTAAATGAGATGTCTATAAGTTGATAACTTACTGCATTTAACCAACTAATTTCAGGTTCTTAATTTCAGCTATTGAATTAGTTTTTGAAGATCAGACAACATTTTTTGGTGCCATATAATTTTTTTTATACCAATGACAAATAAAAGTTTGATTGCCGTAAGCGTCCGGTCTGAATATTGTCCGTCTCCGAATTGTCCGGTCTGAATATTGTCCGTCTCCGAATTGTCCGCGCCGAATTCAGGGCTTTTTTAACGTGCAGTTGTACACACATTGTGCAGTTCTACATGTATATGGATATGTGCTGTTGTAGAAGAACTTCTGTACAGTTAAAACTAGCAAAAAAGGTCATTGTCCTCCGATTGGAAGTAATAATTTACCAGGTACCATGGAAGATGGAAAAGGAAAGAAAAAGTTGTGCAGTTAAAAATTTTTCTTAAAAACAGCCCTGGCCGAATGTCTGTCTCCGAATTGTCCGGAAACCAAACGATAGTGTGTGTGTGTGTGTGTGTGTGCGTGTGCGTGTGTGTGTGTCATTTCCATTTCGTTTCAAGTCGAATTTTTCTGTGCTGTTCTTATGTTTTCCCTGTTAGCCTACATGTGTAGGTTTTTTGTGTAACAAGGATGAAGATGCGTTCACGTCGATACATGTGGTTCCTAAAATACATTGCCAACAAGATGGTCGTCGCTCATGAATATTTAAGGGGGGCCATAAAGAAGCATTAATCGAGCCAGCGACTGGCAAATCGAGATGGAAAAGGCTGCGAACGAGCGACTAAAGAACGTCGGTTATAACCGGCTCCGTAATTGCCATTCGACGAATGTTCTTTCGACTGAGAAGAACTGTGTGGCAGCATGTAGTGCGACCTCTTGCCAGTCGTCGACGGTGACTCCTACATTAGCGCGGCTGCATGGGGCTATTACCGCCAAGAGATGCAAAGAGAGGGCATAAAATGCGGACGATGGAGTGGGGCTGGGAGAAAGAGAACATGAAAAAATCAGATGAAGGAGGAGGAGAAAGAAGAGGAGAAGAAGGAGAATGAGGAAGTGAGGAGGAGAAAGACGAGGAGAAGGAGGAGAAGGAGGAGGAGGTGAAAGAGAAAAAGGAGGATAAAGAGGAGGAGGAGGAGGAGGGGAGGAAAAAGCGGAGGATGTCGATGAGGTGCAGTGAGACGAGGTGAATACATTGGAGGAGGAGGAGGATGAGAAGGTGGAGAGGAAGAGAGGAGGAGGAGGAGGGTGAGAGGGGGTGATTATGATGAAGTTGATGAAGGTGCATATGGCAGACAATGGACAGAATAATAAGCATATGGTGATTGTTAAGAAAAGGCGAAATGGAATGATGAGGATGAAGAGGATGAAGAGGAAAATGGCCAAGGGAGGGAGGATTTTGAGGTCTATGCGAAGTTGGAAAATGGGAAGAAAGGATAAACAGGAGGAATGAAGAAAGCGAGAAGAAGCAAAGCAAAGAAGAGGATATAATTATGGAGTAAATTTGCAAAAGTAGGAAGAATACGCTGAGGAGGAGAGGAAGTAAAAGATGACGATGACAATGCTGCTGATGATGATGATGATGACGACGACGAGGAGGAGGAGAATGTGGAGAAGAGAAAGGAGGAGAATGTGGAGATGAGACAACGAGAAGGACAATGAAATGTGAAGGACAATGAAATGAGAAGGACAATGGAATGAGAAGGACAATGAAATGAGAAGGACAATGGAATGAGAAGGACAATGAAATGAGAAGGACAATGGAATGTGAAGGACAATGGAATGAGAAGGACAATGGAATGAGAAGGACAATAGAATGAGAAGGACAATGGAATGTGAAGGACAATGGAATGAGAAGGACAATGGAATGAGAAGGACAATGGAATGAGAAGGACAATGGAATGAGAAGGACAATGGAATGAGAAGGACAATGGAATGAGAAGGACAATGGAATTAGAAGGACAATGGAATGAGAAAGACAATGAAATGAGAAGGACAATGAAATGAGAAGGACAATGGAACGAGGACATCTAGTACGCAGCAGGAGTAATAGAACAGATAAGTCAGAGACTTAAACTGCACTCCAGAGAGAGCCACACGGACAGTGAATTAAACACCGTCGAGAGAAAGAGACAGACAGAGACAGACATACAGAGACAGACAGACGGAGAGACAGACAGACGGAAAGAGAAAGGGACAGAGGGAGCGTAGGGGAGACCAGCTGACAGTCCCATTCAAAGATATAAACGACTTTGGGAATATCCGTTTTACACAATACGCATATAGGTCCACCAACAACGAGTTAAATCGTTAGGTGAGCTATGAGAGACAATTATGTATGGCAGACAATTGTAGCAGGGTATTTATATAGCGCCTCTGTGACTGTGGGAGGCGAAAAGCGAGACTTTTGAATTGGAATTTCATTAAAGAATGATTTTTTTCTGGGGAGGTGAATCGGAATTCGCTCTGGGCCGCCGGTTCTATGCATTCATATTATACAATTGTATTTATGTACAGGGGTGGATCCAGGGGGGCTTATCCGGCCATGGTCCCCCCCATTTGGATTCAACATGCCGTGGAACAATGTATACATTGTACAATTTGGCCCCCCTATTAAGAAATGCCCATGTATTGCGCCCCCACCCCCATTGGAAAAAATGGTATTATTTTCCCGAAAATTTGGCCGGATGACTGAAAAAAGTCATCAACTTTTTGGCAGATACGAAGAAAATTTTTCCAGACCCAAGGCCTAAATATTTTCCCGGACCCAAGACCAAAGTTTTTTGGCCCCCCCCCCCCCGTCCAAAGTTTCTGTATCCGCCCTTGTTTATGTATGTATGCACGTAGCCTATGCATGCATGTATGTATGTATGCATGTATGCATGTATGACATTGTATGCATGCATGCATGTATGCATGTATGCAACTATGCAATATGCATGCATTATTGATTCAGTGAGCCATTGAGTAAATACATGTAAGCTATCGAGTTAGTGAGCTAATGAGCAAGTGAGTTACGGAGTAACTAAGGAATAGTTAGGTAAGTCAGTTATAATAATAATTGATTCATAACGAGAATTTACATGGCGCCGAATTTGTCTATAATTTACTCTATTGCACAAAAGAAGTATTACGGTTACAGCCATGACTCAGCTAGAATGTGGGACAAAAGATGCTAAAAAAGCGACTAGCCAATGCTAAGCTTCACACTCTTTCTTAATTATTATTCATACACTTAGCCTATTCGTTAATTCAAATGAAGTAGATCTAAATGGGTTATTAACCCTTTAGTGCCCATGACGGAAAAACTTTATGAAATTTCTTGGTGTGGTAGACAATATGGATGGTATAACGGGAAAAATATGGAAAAAATTTGCAAACATCAGGTAACAAAAATATCGGCATTTAAATTCTTGTCCCTAAAAAGGGACAGTGGACACTACAGGGCACAGGTTTATCTATATGGAAATTCTTAAAATGTGACATGGTTACTTCACTTGTATGCTATTAAAATATGAAAATTCAACATATAAATGAAAAGTGACATACATATAGATGAAAGGCAGCAAATAGAAATATCAAAACCAGCTATTAGGGGTCGTCCATAAATGACGACACGTAATTTTCCACGATTTTGACCCTCCTCGCCACACTTCATCACAAATGTCATATGATATCTAGTTAGAGACCATGACACATCGTCACATATTATGTGTGACACCCAACCCTATGTGCATGACGTCATTTATGGACGGTCCCTCATCCCCTCTTCCGGCTATCCTGACTATAGTCGTCCTTAGCAGTTGACGTTTATATGGCAGACCCGGTTATACCCGTTCAACTGATGTTATGAACTACAGTGCAAGGCAAAGCGTCGTTACGGTGCACGTAGATGGTTGAATACAAGTAGACATACGTACAAATGTACGCACGAACGTACATGCATAAGTAAATATGTGCGTATGTACATACGTACATAATTATATACGTACATACAAACATACATGCACATACGTACCTACGTACATACCCGTCTGCGTACGTGCTTGCGTGTGTGTGTGTACGTACATACATACATACATACATACACACATACATACATACATACATACAATGTCATACATACATACATATATATATACATACGTACCTGCGTACATACGTACCTGCGTACATACGTACCTGCGTACATACGCACCGGCGTACATACATACAACCTACGTACGTGCATGCGTACTTACACATACATTCATGCGTACGTACACGCATATATACCTACATGCATGATGATGATGATGATGATGATGATGATGATGGCCCTCTGCCAGTAGGCATGTGCATTGGCTTTACGCCCCTGGGGATGAGACGAGTGAGGTGGTTTCCCGTTACCTTCCCCACAGACAATGATGGCTAAGCAACTTGCCCAAGGTCGCTTCCCAGCAGCTTGCACCCCTGCGTCCCACACGTGCTAGCCCGAGATATCTAAATCTCTGAATGTTAACTCCCAGCCCATGGCTTGAACCGCAGTCCGTTGCAACCAACGGACGTATGCCGCTCTCGCTTACCGGTGTAGCTAACTAGGCTCTCAAGCATACATTCTACCTACCTACATGCATACATACATGCATACATACATGCAAACATACATACATACATACATATATACACACATGCATAAAATAATGCATACATACAGGCATGCATGCATACATGCATGCTGTATGCATGCATACATACATACGCAATTAAATACATACATATATGCGTGGGTACATACATACATACATACATACATACATACATACATACATACATACATACATACATACATACATACATACATACATAAATACATACATACATACATACATACATACATACATACATACATACATACATACATACATACATACATACATACATACATACATACATACATACATACATACATTCTAGCATTGGGATGGTACAGAAATATGCCATAACGATTGGATCTAATAGGCTCCAGTGGTCATAAAACCATACACACAGCTATTTTTGCCTAACGAAAATAGGGTACCCTCTAATGCCCACAGTCCCTTTTTAGGGACACAAGTTCAATGCAGTACAGCAAGTACACCATTCACAAGAAACATTCAACAAAAGTATTCCTGCACAGGCTAAGTAGTTGCACTACCTAAATATGATTCACTTTATTCAATTTACTGAGGTCATTTAATTGAAAAACACCCACCTTTGAGCATGAAATCTTGATTTGTGAATTTTCTATTAGTCGATGTTCAGAAGGAAATATTATGCACATAATGTTTATGTACATACAAACAAAATGCTTCAAATAATACTAGAGACATTGCTAAGTACAGCAAAAAAAGAAACTAAAAATTTGTGGTTCATTTATGATAGACTACACTTGATTAAATTTGTGTCCCTAAAAAGGGACTGTGGGCACTAATGGGTTGAAGTAGATCTAAATGGGTTATTAAGAAAGTGTTTTACTACCAATCGAAGTTACATAATATTAAGTAAAGGAACTAACTTCAAATATAGTAAGTGTCCTAATAGTTAGGCTACACATACACACAAGAAAAGAAGAAAGACGAAAGGTCGGAAGGATGGCAAAACATGAAAAAAGAAAGTAGCGAAGGAACCAGAAAAAAAGTAGCACAGTGTCCGTTTTTGAATTATTGCTAATATGGTAAAGCACAGCCGATAAAAACCTCATAAAACCGTGTCGGAGGTCATGGAACCTTCGTGAATTATTAAACTATCGATGCACCATCGCGAAATCAAATACATCCATCAGCATAAAATATTAGTGCGCTTGCATTTTAAGTGAACGCCGATGCGTCTCGCTCAGATATCTATCATAGGCTGACCAATTTCGTAACTTAGACATCAAGAATTTACAAGAGAGTAGACCCTAAATTATTGTCGCGCTTCCTATAGGCTACACATTTTCCTAGTAACAGGAACGCGTAGATGCGAGACTAAGCATGTGGGGGACGAGCTGCAGATTATTTATGAAAACCAATGTTTTATCGTTGGCGTTGGAATGAAGATCCATAGCAACTATGCAGAGGGAAGGCCACCCGATGAATTATGTCGTAATGCATTATACAGCAATCGATGGTATGTCCGCTACGATGAAACCGTTGTCCTAAATCGTAGTCGTTAGGAGAGGCTCTTACTCCACTCGATGCTGTTGTTTTTTTGTAGGCCGATTTGTTGTGGCATGACTGTTTATAGCGCCAATTAAATAATTGTCGTGGAAAACGGAGTTGTAAGGAAATAATTCTGAGACGACAGCCAAATCAATTTTGGGAAGCTGTTAGGGGTGCAAAAACCAAATGAACCCGTTGGTTTTAGAGGCAGAGAGAAACGGTTTGATGTCATCCAGTAGTGGAAGGAATTCGATAGAGTGCATGTGAATACGCCAGAGGTCATTCTAAGAAATTTTTATGAACTGCACAAAACGACCTTTTTAGTCGTCCGGTCCAAATGTTTGATCGTCGAAATCCCGTGAAAATATTACAATTTTGAAATTTTCCCGGTCTCCTAAAAAACTGATGACCTTTTTTAGTCCTTTGTTCACTATAACACTAAGCTTATGAGTTACTGCACAAAATCTTATTTTCAACTGCACAAAATTCTTTTCCAACTACACACTTTGTGTCCAGCTGCACGTTAAAATAACCTCTGTAATACGCTTATCTAAGGCTAACTCGGCTGAAGTAGACTCAAGAACAAATTAATGTTTGTACATTAAGCTTATCTATTATTATAATTGTATGCACAGAGAATTCCAACGGTTGAGACCGTAGCCAATGAGAACATCCTCCTCCTCATCTTCATCTGAGAGTTAAGCTTATATAATAAATCAAGATCAAGTGAGATTATAAGTCAACTGGTTATAAATATAAATTCCTGGTAGGCCTACCAGTCACAGGTCTAAACTAGCCTATCTAAAGGCTTTATGAGAAAACATTTATTAAAATAAAAAAATGTAGCTTAATAAAAGTGCATGTGTTGCCTACGATTTTTTCAATAGGGCCTATATACATGTACAATTATGATTTTATTCAGTTGTTAATTTGAAGCTTAAACTAAAATGGAAGCCAGGGTGAGAATTGTCGGGGGGTTGGGGGGTTCAACCCCCAGTCTTTCTTAGAGCCCCATGTTAAAGTATGTTTTTTATACTTCAATTTCAAGTTTATCATAGGCCAACCCCCAAGTTATTTTTTCACAATTCTCATACTGATGGAAGCTAATTCTAATATTAAGCCGATAACTAAAAGGGAATGACTCGTAAACTTCGTATGTGAAACTACCTTGTCCGGGTCTCTAAAAATCGCAGGGCACCTAGGCATTTGCGCCCTTTGCCCGCTTCTCTTGGCGACCTTGCGAATGAACACCACCTCAATTAAAAAGTAGCGCCATCGTGTACATACACAAACCGTATACATCGAGTCCAAATCAGATTCTACATTTGACCTTATTTCTAATCGAACCAAATTGAAGCGTATTCGTCTCCCATGTACACCATCAGTAAATTCTCCCCAATACTCATTTGCTTTTCCCGTGAATCATTACCATTTTCCTCCACCGCGTCCTGTTTCCAAAAAAGCGCTAAGACGTGACTTATGTCGATCGGGCGACAGTGGAGTAATGGCCACAGTCAGCGAGGGACGCCCGCCCGTTCAGGTACCATCGCTGGACGGGGGATCAAAGGGAAATAAAACGGCAATGGCAGAAAATGGAAATAGCAGCTACTCGACCGATTCTGACAGATCGGGGTGTATAGAGATATGTCCAAAGATTGTGTAATGGCCGATGGGAGGTTACCATTGCACGCCTGTCTCTCTCATTTTGGTATAGGCCTAATCTAGAAGAATTTGGATCTACATGACTTTTTGTACAAGAATTTGGTAGACACTGGAAGGATGTAGTGAAATATGGTTGAAACTAGCAAATTTTGGTTTAATTTGGTAGACACTGGTAGAAATTTGGTCGAATTTGGTGTAATTTTGTAGAATTTGGTATAAACTAGTAGCATTTGATTGAATTTATCAGATTTTGTTGGCATTTGGTAGAATTTAGCAAATTATCTGGCAGGATTTAACCGAATTTGGTAGAATCCAGTAGAATTTGGCAAAATATGGTAGAATACGGAAGACTTAAAGTTACTGAGCAATTTCTGTGAGTCAGTGTTTATTCTAGTTCTGTCTTGATGGGGGGGGGGGGTTATTCGGTTTTCTGGGGAAACGTCCATATTGGTCCACTATTATGCGGGTGGCATCCAGCCGCTCAGCCGCCGGTGATACCATAATGTGATCGCCCCCCAATTTTTTTGACCATGTTTTTACTTATGCGCTCAAAATCTCGGAGAATCGACCATCTTCGCCGCTATTCAGCCATTATTCAGCCATTATTCAGTGATTTTCTCAGCCGTCCATTCAGTCATTCATCTTTTCATCCACCCATATATTCATTCACTCAGTCATTCGACCATTCAGCCAATCAGCAATTCAGCAATTCAGTCATTCGGCCATTCACTAATTCTATGCATCTGTATAGCGCCCCATCCATAATTATGAGGTCTGGCCCAGGTCGATGTAGCGTTACACATGCATCAGCAAGAGAGCGATAGACTGAATGGCAAGATCAATGAATTAGCTTTTCCATTTCACCCATTCTACTATCTATCCATCGATAAATCCACGCAAAGCCCAGCGTCACCGGGACGCCACGCCTCCAGCAACACTTCGCAGCGGCGATAAACCGACAATAAAAGAAAATTTCCTAGTTAATGTGTCGCACAAGAGCCGCAGTAAACTTGTCATAAATAGGGTTCATTGGACCTGTTTACGTCTGTCGGGCTAACCCCCACTGATGAGGTCCATAGCGTTATGAATATCCCCCGTAGTTGTACCAACCACTTAACTTAATGAGAACAACTAACATTATGGGGGTCGTATATATTGTAGTCGGTTCTTGCTGCTTACGACGTTACATGGATGATTTCTGGTTCCCGCTTGACGCTGCGGATACGTTGCTGGCATGGTAGGCACATTGGAGTTAGGCAATGTCAAAACTAGGTATAGTAGCCTAGCTACTTGACTGGGAATATCAGGTCATTTCAAGCCAACTGAGTGCATGGCCATTCCCTTTAGATCGTTAATATTGTCTTTGCCTATATGAGTCGTCTGTTTATTTCTCAAGTGCTTTAGTATCAGTTGCGTCACAATCTAATCATTCAATGTAATCAAATCAACTCGTACGCTATGGCCTACAATATATCTCAGATTCTGTAACCTCTACTAAAATACTCTTGTTGTCTGTTCTATTTTGAATAGCCACATGTTCTAATCTCTGTAGCAGTTAGGCCTACACATCAAACGATTTCACATTTGAAGCTATAAAAGCTGCCCCGTGATGATACATAATATACTCAAGTAAAAAAGGCAAACTAATACATATCGAATGTTTTTATATTAGACTAAAATATGAAGCCAGGGAGAGGTTTTGATTAGTGATACGGCTCTGAGCGCAATTTAATAGGCTATGTTCCAACCAGCTGAAAAGGTGAAATCTAGCCTACATGATATGCCTCCCCATGGTATCCAGCCGCCTACGTATGGTAAATTAATTATATTTTTCATAAGCATTATTAATTTCTTTTATAGCGAGTCATTGAACTACAAACTACATTTGGCAGTGCATGGCTCACTTTTACTTATTTTGGTCTCTGTATGACAGTGCATGTTTCTGTCCGTGTTTGTGTGCTTGCGCCTCCTGTCCTGTTGTTTTTCCGCCATTCGTCTTCATCTGAATACGTTTTAACCTGTCTTCGCTTCTCTTTCAAGTCGAGTCTGTATATACACATGTATACATGTACATACATGTAGGTCTTGTAGGACTTGTAGGACTTGTAGGTTCATGCATGTGCTCGCGTCTCTCTAGTCTCAGTTGGTTTAACTGATTTATCTGTGTTTGCCTTTCTCAGTTTGTCTCTTTCATGATTGTCCTTCTGCTTGTGTGTGTATGTCTCTGCGATATGTAGAGGTATGCTCTGCATGTGTAGTCGTATCCACAAATTGGTGTCACACAAGTTAGGGCAATGCAAAGGAGAGAGTGAGTGAGTGAGTGAGTGAGAGAAAAAGACAAAGAGAGAGAGAGATACAGAGAGAGTGACAGATATATATAGAGAGAGAGAGTGAGAGATACAGAGAGAGACAGAGAGGTATCCCTGGTACATGGAGATAGACCTGTGGAAGGAAACAGAACTGAGATTAAAAAAATGAGGAAGAACGACAGAATAATAAACGTACAGATTGACAGAGAGAGAGAGACACACACACACAGTGATATACAAACAGACAGGGAAATTGTCTCTCTGTCAGACTGAACCACAGACAGACAAATAGACAAGCAAACGAAGGGTCAGACAGACTTACAAACAAAGAAACAGAGAAGCAGAGAGACATTCAGACAGGCAAACCAACAGAGAGACAAAAGTCTGATTTAAAAACAAACAGAAAGACAGCGAGAGAGAGAGAGAGAGAGAGAGAGAGAGAGAGAAAGAGAGAGAGAGAGAGAGAAAAGAGAGAGACTGCTTTGGGATTACGTCTGGTGATTGTCGGTCGCAGGAGCAAAGATGCGATACAAGCAGACGAGATGTGATTTCATTCGCCCGTCGCCTGTCGCAGAATAAACTGATGCTACAGAAATCGCAGCCTCATACCCACCAGCATCAGCAGCAGCAGCAGTAGCAGCAGCAGCAGCAGCAGCAGCAGCAGTAGGAGCTGCCTCCTCATCAGCCCTGCCCTCTCTGTCGAGCAGGCGCATGACGACCAGGAGCAGCGGCGGCATCACGACCAGCGGAATCATCATCATCAACTCAGATTGTCTCTTCTTCGCTTCTTCGGTTTTGCTTCACAGTTTCAGGTATTTATTTCGGATCGTTGCCGTCAGTAATAATTATTATTGATCTCATAATTATTATCTTTATAGTTGCTTATGATTTTGAGAGTTTGCAAAAGGCGCCATAGAAACACTGAAGTGACACGCTCAATTGTGAAACACCTAGCCTACATACACACAAATGTTATGTTATGTTATTTCATTTCACATTCGGCCGAATGACATTATGTTTAGCCCAACGCTCTCAGGTGGCCTTGGTTAGTGAGACCTTCTAGCCCTTTTGGGTCTCCTGGGTAAGCCAACATGTTTGACTACTACGATGTAATTACGAAATGTTATGAATTAGTTGCCGACTAAAAAAAATGTTATGTTATGTTATGCTGTATACAAAGGCATCACACATATACAATTAGATCAATACATGCATATTAACACGACACAAGCGCTCATCTTTTAAAAGAACCATAATATTCACAGTGGTTAAAAAACTAAGCCAAATTGTTTTGCATATATCTCTAATACCTGATGACATATCAAGCTAAAATTTTCCAAATATTTGATTTTTAACCACGGTGTACAGTACATACAGTAGCGCATAGCCGTAGCCAGGATTTTATTTGTGGGGTGTTTTCTCGACCGTGAATCAGGGCTTTTTAAAAGAAATTTGTAGAACTGCACAACCAAGAGGCTTTTCTATAGTGCGGATCGGTTTGGCGAAAATTTCTCGGCGTTTCACAAAATTTCCCAAAAAATTTGGCCAGTCGGCGACGAAAAAATCTGATTACCTTTTTCAATCATTTATCAGAAATTTGTCCTACTTTTCTCAGAAACGTCGCAAGTCGTCGCATAATAAAAACTGTTGACCCCTTTTTAAAATTTTATTTGTCGTCCACTTCAAATTGCGATTTTAGACCTTGCTGCTTATTTTTCACTGCACAGCACAGGTCCTCCGTTCTTTCATGGTAAACCGGCGGCAATTACCTTTAAAAAAAATGATTTTCGCTGCACAGAACTGCTTTAACCAGACGTTAAAATAGTTATGCTGTGAATTTTGAGATGAGTAGGCCTACACGCTGCGGCCGACCTTGTTTTGGGGGCGAAATCTTCTGACGACCTTTTTTCTTACCTTTTTTTGTCTCGTAATGCGTTCACGGTGGTACTTTTCATAATTAATGTAAATTTCTCAGTTTCACTTTCTATATATTTTTATTTTTAACATAAAATAATAGTTTCTTCTGTCCGAAGAAATTTGTTAATAAATCAAAAAGTAGTAGCGAAACAGTGGGTTTATGAAGAGGCGCAGGAAATCCGTTGAATTATTGAATGAATAAATGAATTAAAAACCAAGACTTACGGTAGTAGTTAGAACAGTAGGTGTCAATTTTCCAGAGGAGTCAAGTGCCCCCTCTTGTCCCTATGTGCGGGCGCCCATGACGGCAGTGCAAAAAACTATTTTCTGCTCGAAATTACATTACACACTATAGGCTAGTTCTTACAATGTGCAAGTAAATGCATTATTTCATTTTTGCATCACTTCATTTCGGGAGGTGTTCAAACACCCGAAACAACCCCCCTAGCTACGATCTGACAGTAGCGAAAACGAATACTAGCACAATAGTAGGCCTGCATTGTTTGAACAACGGACACAGACACACAGTCTATAGCCTATTATAAACACTTGTAGAAAGACTGTTCGGTCAGTTATTACCATTGTTCTGATCTGAGGAACATAAACATTATTAATTCCTAAAACATGGAACCAAATCAGATCTTGGGTTAAACATTAATAGGCCTGCTAGCATTATTTCAATTATTACATTATCTGAATTGTGAACGAAAGAAGAAGAATTTCTTATGAAGCAGAGTGTGGTATATCACGGTAATTGAAATGCATGTCTCCTTTCACTGAAGTTTGATTTATGTAGATGTTTTGCGGGCAGTGATTGATGAAGACAGTGATGAAGTAACTGGATAGCCTACTCATAAAAAAATTCAATTCAATTTTCTCTCATATCCTTCCCGACATTTTGCGTAAATAGGATTCGATTCTTCCACCCAAATCCGTTGTCAGGCAGCTGCCTTCCCAGGATAGAGGAGCATAAGTAGGCTAAGCTTAATTCGGAAAACAACAAGCAATTTGAAAATATTTTTTAGTTTTATGTATGGCATTCCGTCAGACCGGATGACATTTTAGAGGATAAAGACGTTAATGAACGACGCATGGTCAACAAATAATTATTTTTAATCATCTTGGAGGAGAACGCTCAGAAGTTTCACAAGTTTGACCCTTTCTCGATCGCAATCGATAGATGCATACCATGCATACCATGCATGCATGCGCACGCGTATGTAGGCCTACATAATAGCCTATGCATACATACATGCATAGCCTACATGGCATTGTGTCGGTACGTGTAGGACTGTAGGTGCATATGGGAATAGATTTATCAGTGGCTCCATTACTAAACAGAGGGCTGTTATGATGCCATCCAGGGCCGGCCTTAGCCCAAATGGCGCCCTAGGCAAGGCATACATTTGGCGCCCCAGGCATAGGCCTGCATTTGGCGCCCTTCGATTTCCAAATTTTCCACTCAATTGTTTAGCCCACGCCATAAGCTAAAGATGAATTAGCCAGAGCCGGTAGGCTATACGCTCACAAGGTCGTAGCCAAAATTTTATTTCTGGGATGTTTTCTTGACCGTGAATTTTGAGGTGCGTAGGCCTACACGCTGCGGCCGACTTTTTTGGGCGAAATTTCTGGCGACTTTTCCTAGTCGTCGAATTTTCTGACGCCCAAAAAACACTATTTTCCGCGATTTTCGACTATTTTCTGCTCACAATTACATTACACACTGTCATGTGCTAGCAAATGCATAGATTAATTACTTCATTTTCACACCATTTCATTTCGAGGGTTGTTCAAAACACCCAAACCATCCCTCTAACTAGGGCCTTGTATACATACGCTCAACTGAGTAATTCATTGTAATTTCTTTATTAGGTTAGCCGTATACACTGAAGGCTGGAGAATATTCAATTTTGTGGAGAACACACTCTTGTGGAAAGGGCGCCCTCTTTGATGGAAATGGCGCCCCTAGAACTTGGCGCCAATGCAACTGCCTGCTTTGCCTATGCCTAAGGTCGGCCCTGCCTCAGCTACTGTCCTTTCTTCATCGTCGTCCCTACTAGACTATTTATTTAAATCTGAATAAAGGGCAGGCTGTAATGGTGTAATCTCATCTTCATAGGTCTACTCAGCAAGGCACACTCCCATTTCGTACATTTCATTTCTTGCAACATCTTCACTAGGCCTATCAAAATTGAGCGTCGCGTATTCTAACTTCTGTCTCCTAAAGCAAAGAGTACGGAATGCCGTCAAAAATCGAATTTTATTTGTCGATATAAAATTTATGCAGTCCTTGAAATTGAATTAGGCCTGTAGCCTGAACAGGTGCAATGAATCTAAAATTATTTTAAATTCTTTCCATTAGCGAAAGTCTTGAATTTAAAAGAATATAGTGTAAAAAATTAATTCGCCTGTGCCGCGGCGCCCCCTGAAGCCTGCGGCGCCCTAGGCAACTGCCTACTTTGCCTATAGCTAAGGCCGGCCCTGATGCCATCTATTTAAATCACTGCTATAACTCTTAACAATTTATGATTTAAAAATTCCACCTCACAATTTTAATGCAACGGCAGCATTATTTATGGGGACTTCCGATTTTATGTAGCTCATAGTTTAATGTGATTACTGAAATACATGGTCGTAATATTTATGGACAAAACTATCAATCAGGGATATTGGGCCGGATAAATGCAGTTATGGAATTCTATTGACTTATAATAGTCACGCTTGGTCCTGATTTATTGTAATGTATTTAAGTGTGTTTACAAAACATTTTTGATGGACAAGTGTACTGGTAGTGTAATACTGAGCATGCCTTTTCGCTCTCAAATGAACAGTGACATTCAGTTGTACAATGGATTACTGTCTTGGCTCTACAGTACTGTCTCAGTTCATCACGTTGACAAACCGCTGTGATTGGAGAAGTAATGAGGGAAGATAAACTGTCTCAGTTTCATTCTCCAAGAAAATTTTTCTACCCAACATCTCATTAAGGCACGTTACTGCAAACTCTATGACATGCTGTTGATCAGTCTCTAAATAGGTATAGGCCTACAGGTCTTATTGTGTGTTTTTTTTATCAACTGCATATAGGCTGAATCATTATTGTTATTAACGTTTTCCACCATAAGTTGACCGCCCTTGGAACAATTATTATTCAGTCATTGCGTCTGGGACCCATGGAATAGAAGTCCAGGGGAGAATCCTTCATGGCTTCTCTAAAGAAATTTTATAACTGCATAGCCTCTTTTTTCGCCTTTTCATTCTCCTTAGTAAATTATTACCAATCGTATAATAATCGTTGCATAGAAACGCATTTAAAGTGTAGTCAACAGCAGTCAATGTAAGCCCTGCGCATTATGATGACACAGTCATGGTCTCACAGGACCAATGCTTCATGATGTTCAGCGAAAGACCAATGGGGCCAACTTGTTACACGCGGCATCATCAGCATAGTAGGGTTTTGTGGGGCAGCAGGAGCGCAATAGACAACGGTCCGTTATGGATTACATGCCGCTATAGGCTATATATGCTACCTTCCGGAATTTAACCCAGCATTGAAATAGTTGAGCAGAAACCATAATAAAAGAATTTCTTTACTGCTGCTTTGGCGGACTCGGGTCATGTTCTGAAACCGCTATTCCCTCCGTTTGCTCCGTCAAGGATGTCAGAACTTTTTCAGCGTGCAGTTCTATACAAAATATATGTGCTTTTCTCAATTATTGCTTTCTGTAGTTGTAGAAACACTTGTGTGCAGCTAAACAATTGCGGAAATGATCATTTTCATCCGGTTGGTAATAATGAATGCGAGTTTTCTGTAGCAAATAGAAATCACAACTACAAAGTATAGAACTGCGAATGCACCTTGAATAGCAAATCGTCTTATTACAGACGTGGAACATGAACGGAAGGAGAGGAGAAGAAGAAGGAGGAGAAGGTGGAGAAGAAGAAGTTGGTGGAGAAGGATGAGAAGGAAAAAAGGAGGAGAAGGAGAAGAAAGAGGAGACGGAGGAGAAGGAGGAGAGGGAGGAGGAGAAGTAGGAGAAGAAAAGGTGGATAAGGAGGAGAAGGAGAAGAAGGAGGAGAAGTAGGAGAAGGAGGAGAAGGAGAAGAAGGAGGAGAAGGAGGAGAAGGAGGAAAAAGAGGAGAAGGAGGAGCATAAGGATGAGAAAGAGGAGGAGAAGGAGGAGAAGAAGGAGGAGAAGGAGAAGAAGGAGAAGAAGGAGGAGAAGGAGGACAAGAAAGAGAAGGAGAAGATGGAGGAGAAGGTGGAGAAAGAGGGAGACAGACGGACATAATTAGACGGTCATCTAAGCATATACACAAAGCGAAGTGACATCCGGGAAATAAAAGTTGACCTCATCGCTGGAAAAGAAAACGATGCTTAAATCAAACTCGGACAAGAGAAGGTAGACACAGTGGCATCCTGAGAGAGAGAGAGACAGAGAGAGAGAGAAAGAGAGAGAGAGACAGAGACAGAGACAGACAGAGACAGACAGAGACAGACAGAGACAGACAGAGACAGACAGAGACAGACAGGGAGAGACAGACAGAGACAGAGGAGAGGCCGACGTGCATTGTTATAGCTGTACACAGATTTAATATATAATTAAATACATGTACACTTTTGGTGCGGTGATACGAACAGACAGACAGACAGGCAAACGATGAGACACAGATAGAGGGGTTTAGATAAAGACGAATACCACCGCATGTATAATACAGATATAAACACAAAGACACGAAGTCGTACAAAGACGGACATGATAAACAGAAACAGAGATACAAAATGGCGTTGATGATTACATGCAGAACATTGCAGACACAGACGGCGATACATAGACAAAGACAGGAAAGGACATGGGTGGGGTCAGGCAGACGGACGCAGACAGACAGTTGGGGAGAGGGGGACGAGGAGGAGACTCATTTCGGATGGAAATGATAAACGGAGCTGTTCACTGGACTGCGTTGAATTGCCGCATTCAAAATAACTCCATCATATACATTGCACCGTCATAGCTCGTTGGGTTAAGCTATAGAAAGCTATATAGTTTTTGTTCTTTTCTTCGTGTTATTGCTTGTGCTCGCATTTTCTGCTTCGCTATCATCATCATCGTCATCGCTGTCATCGTCATCGTCCTCATCATTATCATCGCCATCATCGTTATCGTCGTAATCGTCATCATCATCATCATCACCATCATCATCGTCATCGTCATCTTCATCGTCGTCGTTGTAATCATCATTATCATCACCATCATCATCGTCATCTTCATCGTCGTCGTTGTCGTCATCATTATATTCATCGTCATCATCACCACCATCACATCTTCCACATTCATATAGGATTTTTCCTATTTCCTCTTGTTCTTCTTGCTGTTGTTCTATTTTTCTTTTATCATCATAAACGACATCGTCATCATTTCCATCGTCGTCGCCATCATCATCATCATCATCATCATCATCATCATCATCATCATCCTCATCATCTCTTCTTTACCTCCTGTTCTGTTTCTGTTATTCATGTAAGCTTATTTGTTGCTGTTCTTGTTCATGCACACAAACATGCAGGAACAAGCAAACATGACCAATGAAGTGAACTAAAAGCATAATTTTTTAGTTTCGGTGATGCATAATAATATTTCGTCATGGTCGGTTTTCTTCAAACTCTGTGCTGTTTGCTGTTTGCATTCGAACCATAAACGAATCTATTGCCTGTTATTTCCCATTGCTTTAATCCGGTATTGGATCATCATTCCTTAAGTCAAGAAAAGCTCTGCATTCTTTCTATAGCGAAGTCTACGAGGAAATGCTTCAAATTCTCTCGCTCTCGCTCTGTCTCTGTCTCTCTCTCCTCTCCTCTGTCTCTGTCTCTGTATCCCTCTGTCTCTCTCTGCATATGTCTCTATCTCAGTTTGCGTATCTCTGTGTTTCTCCCTCTTTCTACCTCTCTTGCTGTCTCTCTACCTCTGTCTTTGTATCTCACTTTCTCTGTCTGTCTCTGTATCTCTGTCCCTCTGTCCTTCTGTTTCTGTCTCTGTCTCTGTCTGTCTCTGTCTGTCTCTGTCTCTCTCTCTGATATTACTTATATAGATCTATATATTATATATATTTTATGGTCTAAACATCTGATCCAAATCTAAGTCACCGCTATCGCAAGGCATTGTTTTCCGCTTAGTCTTAGCTTCGTTTGCTTCAGCTGCGTCTTCAGAGCTTATCGCTTAGAGGTCTGAAAAACGGTTCCGTTGAGAATCGATCAGCAGCGCCCTCTGTATCAACTGATGCATGTACAATTGTATGATTGTGGTCGTTTATATATTGCTGCATATAGGAACCAAATCTCTTGATTCAACGTTGCGTAAACGATTGAATTGAAATGGAATTGAGTTTGGTTCTGTCTTGCAGAAGAAACAGAATCACAAATTTCTACACCAGATAAAGAATGAGAGTTCGAACGAGTTGGAGAGTCACGACAGGCAGAAAGCATTACAGAGAAAGAGGGGAAAATGAGTAAGACAGAATAAGAGAGAAACAGACAGAAAGACATACAGGCAGACAGACAGACAGACAGACAGACAGACAGACATACAGACATAGAAACAGACAGAAATATACAGAGAGAAGAAGAGAGAGACAGACATACAGAGACAGCAGCCGGAGCAATATAATCCATGTTCACTGGAGCAAACAGTTGCTGAATTCATTGGATTTGAACGGAAGAAGGCCACTGCAATCAGAGATCACGTGATTCAAACATCCATCCATTCAATCGAATTATGGGATGACGACCAGTCTTGGTCAACCAGATATTTCTATGTGCGACCATACGTTCTGGATGGATGATGATAGATGGATAATTGACGAGCGACAGATCGAAATAGATAGGGCGCTATATAAGTTCATAGCATAAATGAATGAATGAATGAATGAATGAATGAATGATTGAATGAATGAATGAATGAATTATTGATTGAATGAATGAATGAATGAATGAATGAATAGACTATAGATGTATGGACGGTGGATGGCTGGATGATGGCTGGATGATGGCTGGATAGATGAAAGATGGATAATGGAAGGATGGATGATGGGTGAATAATGAATAGATGGAAGGATGGATGATGGATGAACGATAGATAGATGGATGAATGGATGAATGGACAATAATTGAATGGATGATAATATGAATTGAAACTAAAATGACAATCGTCGTTGTCAGCATCAGCCTCAAAATCATCAGCATCATTATAATCATCATCCACATTATCCTCCTCCTCCTCCTCCTCTTCATCGTCATAATTTTTATCTTTATCGTCAACGTCATCCTCATCATCACCTCTCCTTTTATCTTTATTTTATCATCAGCATCATCATCATCATTATATATTGTTCTGCATCATTATCATCTTCATTGTTCATATTTCCATAACTTCAATTACTGAGCAACAATGACCATCTGATATGCTTATTGATCCTCATCTTCAAACGATGATGGTGGGAGCGAATCTCTGCAGCATGAATAATCTATGATTAAATTAAGGACAACGACCACATTGTCCGACGAAAATAATTAACCCTGAGCGACGATATTATTGTGCGATTATACATAATGCAAATAATGCATAAAGGTACGTATGTATGTATATTGTACGTACGTATGTATGTACGTATGTACGTATGTACGTAAGTACGTACGTATGTATGTATGTATGTATGTATGTATGTATTGTATGTATGTATGTATGTATGTATGTATGTATGTATGTATGTATGTATGTATGTATGTATGTATGTATGTATGTATGTATGTATGTATGTATGTATGTATGTATGCATTGTATGTCTGTATGCATGTAGGCATGTATGTATGCATGTATAATGTAGACTATAATATGTATGTGTGCATTTATATGTTTAGTTCTTCAGAAAGAAGAATTTATCATCTGGAGTAATTTGTTTTCATGATGTTTTGTCTAGTTCAATATGATAAAATCTAATTAGATATATTTTTATAGCGCAGTTATCTGAACTCACAAGGTCTCAACCGACGCTGTACAATGTACATTATTCCAGAAGAAGGGATAGTTGAAGACAATGTCCATCATGAAGCAAGACGCCGTTGTGTACATGTATACAGGACGATGAAACAGATGTATGGCTGATGCTATCATGGGGAATTCCCCGCATACATGTAGAGCCGCTCTTACCCAGAGCAGGACATTTATCATGGTCACTTCATGTATTACCAATTTAATGCAATTATTAAGTGTACCATAATTAAGACAAATACGCATCATCTTGGTACGTACAATGCATATACATCTTCACGTACACAGCCGCATCTAGCAACACAATAATACATGAAAAGGATATTCACAATATAAAAGACTGCATTGTACGTACATATTCATGTATGTATGTACATGGATAAGTTCAAGGTTTGCATTCAGTGTGATTTAAGACAATCTTGGGACTAAAGAGGGAAATAAAAATCGTGTAGCGCATCCAGTCGCCTTCTTCATTTCCTGGCGGTATACCACGGTCGAAGAGTTCGTCTCAATCGATTCTTCATGTATTGTATAGTATTGTATTGTATACATTGTATTGTATGCAAACGAAGATTCTACAGTATACGAGAAGGAATCTATCCAATGTATCCATCCAGCGAAAACAGATTATAAGAAGCACAATATGGCCGACCGGCTTACTGTGGTGGCTAACTGTTTGTTTATTTGTGTATTGCACACATAGGATACAAGTAAAACAGTACAAAGTAACTCAATAAACATGGTGCAATGGGAACCAGGAAAAGCTACTGCATGCAGCTTGTAGAATCCTGACGCCTCGCTTCATGACTATTTTCAGTGCAAGTTAATATTAATACTTAATTAGCACACAACTGAAAGAAGTAGGATAAACATACAATGCTAAAATAATAATAGTAATAATAATAATAATATTTATGAGATTAAATAATGATAATAAACACGTAAGTAGTAATACTAAGAGAATTATAATAATAATAATAATAATAATAATAATAATAATAATAATAATAATAATAATAATAATTAATAATTCCGTAACTTCTACCGATCCATTGGTCGAAGAAGCCTCTAGTTCTTGGATGTCGAATTCAAACGCACCTCCTCCAACTGAGCTGAAAGCGTATATACAAAGAGAATGGGACGCAGCGGTGATTTCGCATGCATTTCAAGAACTCACAGAAAGAACCACAGATTCCGCTTCTAAATCTCGATTGCTAGCCGTACAATCGCCACATTCAGGAGATTGGCTTCACGCACTACCCATTACGGCAGCTGGATTGCGGATGACGGGAGAGGTGTTGAGAGTTGCAGTAGGCATTCGTCTAGGTACTGTGCTTTGTGAACAACATATGTGTAAATGCGGCGCCAGAGTAGAATCCTTAGGTCATCATGGATTCTCCTGTCCTAAAGGTGCTGGAAGACACCAACGACATGCTATGGTAAACGACGTGATATGGCGAGCGATGACGAGAGCCAAAATACCGGCCATCAAAGAACCTACTGGTCTTTCCAGAACCGATGGTAAAAGACCAGACGGAGTTACCATAATACCCTGGTCAAGAGGTCGTTGCCTGGCTTGGGACGTCACTGTGCCGGACACGTTTGCCGCTTCGTACGTACATCTAACAGCGGAAAACGCAGGTGCAGCAGCGGAGAAAGCAGCTCGAAATAAGACCAGCAAATATGCTGTCATCTCGCAGTCGCATCACTTTGTTCCTGTGGCCATCGAAACCGGAGGAAGCTGGCACTCCGAGTCCCTGGAATTCGTTCAAGAGTTGGGAAGCAGAATTTCGATGTCGACCGGTGACCAGAGAGAGTCCAACCATCTGCTCCAGCGCATTTCAGTCGCGCTTCAAGTAGGAAATTCGTTGTCTGTGTTGGGCACGACAGAACTTATCGGCCAAGACACTGAGAGGCCAAGGACCTAATGTTTGAAACGATTATTTACTCGTCTGTACATGATTGTGTCAGTTTTTGAAGAAATAAATGTATAATAATAATAATAATAATAATAATAATAATAGTTATGAGATTAAATAATGAAAAATAAATACGTAAGTAATAATATACTAAGAGAATAATAATAATTTATAATAATAACAATAATAATAATAACTCAACCCGTCGGCCTCAGACTTCATTAATGAATTTGGCAGCCGCATCTCTTCTATCATTGGTGGCAGACGTGAAGCCTTCTTTCTTTTTCAACGTCTGTCCATTTGCATCCAACGCTACAACCTTGTCGCTTTCAAAGGCACTTTTGCCTCACACCCTGAAGACGAGGCCTGACCCACCAGACGTTCATTCTTCAATTAATAATAGTCCATAAGTCCCTGGGGGAATGAAGTACCTCAGGGCAAAAATAAAAAAATAAAAAATAATAATAGCAACATCTTATTGCAGCAGCAGGCCTAAATCATCACAAACTACAAAGTAATAGTGACATCAAAACAACATAGTAAATAGTCAGGATACTAACATACTAATAGAACCTACACAGTGCCTGTAGTTACTGCAACCGATGGCTCAGTGTAAGTATGCAATACTAGAACAGTACTGGACTGCATGATAGGATGCCTGGCTTTGAGTTGGGGATTTGTGAACGTCGTGGGGTCTTTAGCGCCCGCTCAACGTTGCCAATTCCACCATCGTTTGTCGTTGTCACAGAACATCTGGGACTCGTAGAAAAGCGGTTTCGTTGGCTGGACATCCTTGGTATCCACCGTACATATACATGTAGACTGTGGGTATTATATGGTCCGTTGTTTCTACGTGGGATTAGTTAAGAAGAATTGTCATGCTGAAGGTAAAGCCTCAGCTATGGCCCGCTACAGATGAATAAAGCATGGGAATGGCGAGGGGATGGCTGGGAAATGGGGCAAGGTTTAGAGTACGAACAACTGAGGGCGCAAATACATGTAGTCTATACTATCATCCAAAGCAAGTTGAACACAGATCAATGTTATCGTTTTTCTGTTGCCTCAATTGCTCTGCGTTTTTTGTGTTCGTCATCGGCAATGTTGTTTATAAGTATACGTAAGTGAGTATAGAAAAAAGTACCATATATAATATTGTATATGTAGACATAATTATATTCATCTATGCATGCAAACTTAGTCATTATTGCATATCTCCAGTATACCTACATGTATTGTGTCTGAAAATAGTAATATCATTGTTATTGCACTGTTCAAATTTGCATGTGAGTGTGTGCGTGTGTGTGCTTGTGGGTGCATGCCTAACTTCGGTATTATACCATCAAATTGCTGATTAGCTGAGACTTAAAATACTATTATATTATGCATATTATGGCGTTTTTACTTCAATAGACGGTCCTCGAACAGACCATGCACATGTACACTTCTATAGGAGGGTATAATTATAGGAGGGTGTGATTACTCTGTATGGTTGTATGTATCTATACTATACTGATGTACCTATAGCCTATAAGTATACGTTGAATGTATGTATGTATTTATGAATGGAATCAATGGATGACAGAATGGGCAGATGGTTTGTTGGATGGATGAATTAATGGATGAATGAATGGATGGGATGGTGGACACATGGATAGATGGGTGAGTGGGTAGATAATGGATGTATGGAGAGATAGGGGGATGGATGGAGGGATGGGTGGATGATGAATGGGTGGAAAGAAGAATAGAAAAATTGAAGTATATATTTTATGCATCGTTAGTGATGTGTCGGTATCTGCACAACGTGCAGCAGCATAAGCTTACACAACCAATCGTATGATAAAAGATATGAGTAAAAATTTAAAACAGATGATTTTGTCAAATTGCTTAGATTGTTTCGGTTCTCTTCTTGCGGAAGAGTTCAGATATTGTTCCAGTGAAAGATTGTTCCGCTGGAACCAAATCAATGCAAAAAAGAAATTGTGTTCCTGTCGTGTTTGTCTTGTGTATACGTATATTAGTGGGGCGCGGTGGCGTAGTGGTGGCGTCGTTGCCTTGGAGCCGGAAGGTTCGAGGCTCGAATCCACCTCGCCGCGTAAGGACCTTAGGCAATTCCTTCACTCACAATTTCTCAGCGCTTTGGCGTGAAACTCCGAAGCAGTGTCCGCTCTGCATTGGGGAGCGCCTCTGAGTCGAAAGAGTTTAAAGGGGCGCTATAACAAGTGCACATACAAACATACGTGTGCACGCATGAGCTGCACTTCTGTTGTAATCTATATGATTGTTGTCTCTCATATCAAATTTTCATAATGGGTTGACCAGAGGCGGCTGCAACATGCACGACATTGTATACGACACAACAGCCGCGGTTGTATCATATTACATCTCCAACATGTATGTATGTAGGCCAGGGGTCTCAAACTCAATTCATCGTGTGGGCCAAATTTGAAAATTTACAGTGTCTCGCGGGCCGCAACATAAAATTATGTCTTGCAAGTTAAACTATTTATATGGGGTTAGGGTTACAATGCTGTAATAACGATATAATCCTGTAAAATCACCTAAATTAATATTATACTTTCAGTGTAACCATAATGGTACTATACACAAAATTGGAAACTCAGAGTCACAAAGATAGGGTTTATGAAGAGCACCAATAGCACGTTTAGTAAACCTAATAGGCCTACCTACCATAGGCGTACGGGATATTTCAGCAGTGTGGGGGGGGGGCTAAGATCTTAAGATTTTACTTCTGCCCGAAAATAAATCTCATGGTGGAAAATACTATTTTTTTCCCAGACAAGAGAAGTTGAGGACCTTTGTTTAGTCATTGGGTTGAAATCGTGTGACAAATACTATTTCTAGCATTTTTGCAAATCTATCCGAGTCTGCCTTGTCTGAAAAAACAGACTTGCCCGAAATTGGGGGGGGGGGGGAATTTGCCCCGCTGGATCCCCGCTTCGAACGCCTATGCTACCTGCAACTAAACTTGTGGCATCTTTAAATGTTAAACTATTATAGTGAGCAGTGTCAGAGGTGGTCAGGTGTGATTAGCGATACACATCGTCTGACAACTTTTGAGATGCGAAGAATCAGAGTTATAGGGCTACTGTAACAGCTTCCACATATTCACCCGTAACTGCCGTAAAATAAATCTCATGGTGGAAAATATAGATGAGTGAGAATCTGAGAAGGGTCAAAGCGTCATGTTTGGCATTTGAGATTTATTAATCTTCATTAATTAATTAAAAAGCTGTTCACATAATAATTATTATGTAGTTAATGCCAAATATCGCCATTAGCGTGTTGTAGTATAGCCTACTGCAGGTGAAGATTTTGGAATTAGAAAAGTGTACATGTAGGCCTATACCGGAATATCAACCTCATTGTACAGGCTTAGCCTACTTCTGCTTCAGCATGGTATTACATTGAAGGCCCACTATAATTCTAGATGTATAATTATCTGCTGCTGCAGATTGACTATCCAGACTCCAGAGCAAAACTTAGAAGAAAACAGTTTGAACCTTGGTTCAAATCGCAAAAGAACAGCAGAATTCGGGTTTGAGCCAACTTCTTTCTTTAAAAATAAAATAAATAAATTTAAAAAAAACAGATGGCTCTCGCGGGCCGCATTATTCGGGTCCGCGGGCCGCATGCGGCCCGCGGGCCGCGTGTTTGAGACCCCTGATGTAGGCTATGTATTGGAGATAGTGCTGCTCAGCAAACATTTTCAAAATTCTTTTTACATGCCTGTGTAATAGATATACTGCGTACATGAAGCATGACATCTTGAAAGTATACACATGGTGTAGTGTCAGCAGCGCAAACAACTATAGGGGCAAGAGAGGCACTTGCCCCTCGAAAATTTGCGTCTACCTTTAGCCGGTATTATACCATACTTTGTGGTTTTTAAGAAATTTGCTTGCACTAAAGCACTCATGGTTCCAGTGATACACAGAGTTGTAACTGAGAGACCTTTTCGACAAATACCTATAGACATAATTATTTCTTGCGCTGCATGTGTTTTGCTAGAAACAATTAGTCATGGAACCATCGTGTTTTGTCTGCGGGGGGACTATGTATAAACTCTGTGATGTAACGGTATGTGTTTTGTGCCTTGTAACCAGAGGGTCGCTGGTTCGAACCTCAAGCCACTGCGTACCGATCGTGGATAAGTTGCCCACCTGGGGGAGGGGTTATTAGGGTAATGGTGAACACCCTGGCACAAAGAGCGCACGGATGCGGGATCGCTTACCTCTATACCTCCCAAAGGTCCACTCAACCTTCCATTCGGCAGAATGATGACGTTTGTAAACCGAGCAGTAGGGCATGATGAACGCCTTGCATGGCTATATTATGTGTAACTAAAAGATTATGGCATGTATTTGCATTTCTGTGTGACATTATATGCTTATGCCTACATGTATTTGGCAGAGAGATGCTGCCCACTGGCAATATAACATGGCGAATGAGGCGCGTTGCCCGGGTGCGATTTGTGGGTGGATGATGAAAGACCTACAGACAGCGACGAAATGAACACTGAAAACGCATGGAAATCTAGGCGTGTTAGCGTGATGAAAGAGGAGATTGAGTTCCTTCTTCAGCCAAAATTTGAACCATGTTATGGTTTATCACATTTCATAACAGCATACCATACATGTAATTTGGTATGCATTACAATGTATATCTGAGTTGCCTTTGCATAACTTTGCAATACAATACATCAACTTCCTGTCCTTGCATTACTAGGCCTACACAAGGTTATATTGTATGAATGTATATCTGGGTTGCTTTTGCATAACTTTGCATTACAATACATCAATTTCCTTTCCTTGCATTACTATAGGCCTACACAAATATTGTATGAAATTACTGTGTACTACAATACATCAATCTACAAGGCTTTGCATAACTAGTGTAATAGGGCTTACATCATTTCACATTTCTGTATTAGGCATAACTGTAGGCCTACACCAATTGACATTACTTTACATTACTCTAGGCTTACAATAATTTGCATTGGTTTACATTACCATACATTAATCCACATTGCATTTCATTACTTTGCATAGCCTAGTTACAATCAATTTACATTATTTCGCTTGCATTAATTCACATCTTTGTGTTTTACTTGTCGCGATTTTGCATTGATCAGCAGTACTCGCATTACGTTGCATTAATTTGCAGCACTTTTAAATACTTTTCATTATCTCGCATGTATTACGTCGCATTACTTTGCATTGTCTCTTTAACGCATTTCTATTACATTAATTCACATGATTAGAAGTCGCACTGTGATCGCTCAATATCCGGAATCACCGATTCGAGTACTCGAGTACTCGGTTTCCGATCGATTCTCGCGATTCGCTGAAGTCGTATACTCGGTAATAAACGGCGAAACGATTTGCAGTTAAGTCCGACCGAGTAACTTCGTCGATGAGTCCAAGTCTAACGGACTTGGCCAACAATTATTATTAGTCCGTCTTACCGAGTACATCCCGAGAGAAGGGAGCAGTAATCAGACGGAGAAAGAGAGAAAAACAGAGAGGGAGGAAGGAATAAGAAGCAGAGAAGAGAGATGGACAGGTGTATCCCGAGAGAGGGTGCTGTTAAATAGAGACGGAGCCAGAAAGAGAGAGAGAGAGAGACAGACAGACAGAGACAGAGACAGAGAGGCAGAGACAGAGAGACAGAGACAGAGACAGGGACAGAGACAGGCATACAGACAGAAACAGAGACAGAGACAGAGACATAGAGACAGCGATAGAAAGAGAGAGAGACAGACATACAGACACACAGAGACAGAGGATAAAGAGAGAGACAGACAGAGAGAGACAGAGAGACAGAGAGAGACAGAGTGACAGAGAGAGACAGAGAGATACAGAGTGTAAGAGGAGGAAATAGATACATAGAGAACAGGAAGGATGGAACGTATGGAGGGATGAAGAGATGGAAGGAGAGAGGGAGGTGAGGAGGGAGAGAGGGAGGGAGGGATGGTAGATAGGGAGGGAGAAGAGGAGGAGGAAGAGTTGAATCTGGGTTAAGCAGAAAGGAGTGATAGAGGAGCAAGAAAAGTGAGCCGGAAGAGATAGAGACATAAAATGAAGCAGCGAAATTAAGAGTTTCAGAGAACAAGACAGAAAGAGAGACATAGACCAGAAGAGACAGAGACATATAGACAGAGACAAATAGACAGAGTCAGACAAACAGACGAAGACAGACAGATGCATAAAAGCAGAGAAATAAAACGTGGCACCGAATCGATCAGCAATGCATGTCGGATAGACTATTATATCCAGCGAACATTGCCATTATTGCAATATGCGACCATTTGCTCGGCTACACTGTACTATAAATTTTGTTCAATGCTGCATAGACTACATGTACATTGTACAATGTACAATTGTACATGTGGCTTGCATGTCATCTATCTCTCTGTGACTGACCGCTATAATAATTATGTTAAAGACTTCTTGGGACGACCGGGTCGACTTGTTATTTTACAGGACCTTCGAGCGCTTCCTGTGATCAGTCTGTCCTTACCGCCTCTATAGTTTCAAAGGCGTGCTTAGATCACAGTGACTCTCCGGCCGTTTCGTTAGCAAATGACCGCCGTAACGACTATGATAATAAAATTTAATAGCGACGAAGAAAGCGTTGCAAATGTATGTCACAAAGACAACGATAATAATTATAATGAAGTCGATGGCCTTATTAAAAAAATGGTCTTAGTAGCAGCCGCCGTAAGAATGCAACAATGGCAGAAATATCAATTGTTAATGTTAGTTTTATTGTAATAAAGATAGCAAATGTAGATCTATATGCAAATATCTTGATGAAATCTGGCCATCATGTGTAAATATAAATTCCTTAAAGCCTGTAAAATTTGATTTACAAATTCTTAATTCTGGCGTCGATATTGACAAAATAAACCGTATGAGAGATCTTTTTATGACACACTCCTCATATAATAATTTCCCTTATCGAACAAATCGGTTGACAAACCGCAACCGGTTACAGTGTACTGCAGTAACTGTTATGCAATTGAAACATTGACAAGAGCACAAAATACCACTAAGAGAACAGACAGCCTGCATTACAAGGATGCTAATAGCAGCCTACAAAGCACGTCTATATGTCCTTTACGTACAAATCCATGTGCCTGACACTGTTTGTGTCTCTGCCAAACAATGATGATGATGACGAGAACGATGATTATGGTGAGCAGAAGGATGCTGCATTATTAGATGCTGAGAACAATCGACCTGTTGGACATCCATTGTTCATTGTCCAGCCTGTCAATCACTATAGATGGACACCTGCTGCTTTGTCTGTCTGTCCGTACGTCTCTGTCTCTATCTGTCTTTCTATTTGTCTCTCTGTCTCTCTGTCTGTCTCTGTCTGTCTGTCTCTGTCTCTCTCTGCCTCCGTCTTTGTCTCTGTCTGTCTCTCTCTTTCTTTTGGCGAACATAGATTTGTTGTGCGTCACATTTAATCCAAACTAGACGACTCAGGCATATTTCTATTCCTCTCTATTATCTATGTGGTCTTGTTCTCGTGTCTTGCTCCATGACGTCATGATCTATTCAATTATATTTTGTTCGAGTGTATTTTGGGGGATTTATATGATCTGTAAATTGAGCTGAAATCCACTGAACTCTGTTCTAATGTATCCCATCCCTATTGTATGTTCTAGTCTATTATATTCTAGTATATTATGTTCTAGGCTATTCAGTTCTATTCAGTTCTGCTCTATCCTATAGCGACCGCTATGATCAACCTTCTCCACTTATTACGATCTTCCGTCGCATCTCTCAGTTATAATTATTCTGCCCTCAACTAATTCAGGTTCGATTCATCCTATATATTCTAAGTTAGTCTAGACTATTCTGTTTTATCATATCGCACTCTAACCTTGACACCATTAAGTGTGAGAGCCAGGAAGTAACATCGGTCTTATGAAGCAGCATAGAATATTCTAGACTCTAGACTATTCTATTCTGACATCAATCAATCAATCATAATTTATATAGCGCCCCTAGAGACAAATACTCAGAGGTGCTCCAACATATCCCCACTCTTGACCCGCCTTAAGTGTGAGAGCCAAGAACAACGATCTTATTTCCCCTCATTTGTCGAATTGAGTGTCTACTAATGAAGCAGGGACGGGAACTGATATAGCGCCCTCAGGACAAACATAAAACGGACGATGTCCACTCAGTTCTAAGATATCTTGCCCCATATTAAACCATAGATTCCCAAGTATGTGCTTCATAATATTATGCATATAAAAGGTGCAAATATGCACTTTGATATGCAACTCCGCCACTGGTTGCACTTGCCAATCCTAAGCCTGGATAAAGGAGGAGGCCGACACTAATCAACTTTTAAATGGCATTGTCATTAAACAGCAAGAAGTAGAGATCTGTGATATGTAAGAAAACATTCAAATATAATTAAAAGTAATCGATTAATATCAAAATCTAACTTCGACCAATTGATTAAATTCGACTTATTTGTTATTTGTTACACAAGGCTATAAAATCTTTCATATTGTGATGTATTGCGTACACTGTACGCCGTACAGCCACGGAGTCAGTTGTTAATTTCTTGTCTGTCCTGTTAGATAAAAAAAAGCTTAAAATATTCTACAACCTGATATGTTAAAAAGTCAGACAGAAACAGGCGTGGCGCATAACTGATCTCAAATAGGTAGCCTAAATAGATTTTAAAAATAATTAGCCTACCCACTATAATATGTAACAGGCTGCGCTATTGCCAGTCTAATGTAGGCCTACAGTAACTGTCTACACGAAAATTGATTTAAAATTGATGTTAACTAACCATTTATATGTTTGGACCACGGTTTAAGTCAGCTGCTTATGTACGTTTCACAGGCACAGGTGTTCTTTGCACACTTTACAGTTTTCGCTAATCTCGGTTGATAAGGTTCAAAAAGTAAACAGTTTTGATGACCTTTCAATCTCGTCTCGTCGATTTTTTAGACAAGATAATCCGCACAATCCAGCCTCTAATGTCATATCAGTCTTAACAGTTTCAAAGGACTATTTTCATGATCAAGCCAAAGACGCACGCATGCCAGTAACCAGACATAAATATTAGGCTATACGTTTTTGAGAAAAACATGACTGAGCAAATTCGCTAGAAATAGGCAGATGATTGAAATTTATGTTTTCGTTTGAATGCATGCTGAAATGTCTCGTTGTCAGTTGAGACTCTGAGTCTGAGATCACCAGTTGTTTTTCTGGGTTGCCACAATCTGCCTAACTCGGGATTCGTACAAATCCTTGAACATTCGCCCGAAACATTTTCTCTCACTACACTTCCCATTTATTCCCCGGAATTTCCGGAAAATTCTCCACGGACATTCCCTGTCATCTCGGAGTCTGATTAATTATCGGGCATTACAGATTATGAAAACAGTTTGGCTTACTTGTTATTGAATCTGACAGAAAATTGCTTGTAAACGGAAATTTCTGCATATGAAGTTGAAAGATTCATATATTTTTATCCGTTCAACTTTATCTCATGAAATTCTGGAATCATAATTATTCTTGGTTCAATTCGCAAAACAATTGGAAAATTGTAGCGTCATAAGTTTTTAGGCATTAAAGATATTTGGAAACAATTTGGCTTACTTTTTTGGAATCACGGTGTATATTATATTATGGGCCAAATAGGTGTAACGCTTGTTCTCGTTGGTCTTCAGTAAGAAAACAAATTGAAAACTATAACCTCTTTCTCATGATTGTATAAGGAGCCCAAGGATTGGTCCATCTAATTTCATATCTCGGAGATTTTACCTCATCACTTTTCAGGATTTTTCCCGATAGGTTATCTTCTGCAAACAAGGCCAATAATATTATAATCATTAGGCATACGCAAGGAGTGATATCAAAATGGAAACACAAACAAATATGGATTGAAATCACACGTACAGACAAATATAAATGTATTGACATCTAGAATGATTATGATAGACTACTATATCGACACATTATTTTGTGATATCACGAAACTGAAGTTGATGTTTTATTTTCAGTCCATGCAGTGGCCCCAAATCTCCAATACAGAGTCATCTATGACTTCCATTTTCTTGTATAACTGTGCATAAGCGCACAGCATTAGCCAGCGTCGGACAGGAATGCCGGTGACACGAAAAGGATTATCCCCCCAAAAGCTATCCGGGGGGATGAATTGATCTATCCCCCCGGATGGAATTAACCGGTCTAGACTATCCGGGGGGATAAACCATTCTATCCCATTTTTTTTAAATGTGTGTAATTGAAACAATTATACGCTAATCAAAATTTAAAGTGCCTCTAATTGTTTTAAGTGACCTAAGCAATGCCAAGAGAAAGGCAACTCGAATTTATTTAGTGTCTCCGAGTCTTTTTAAGTGTTGTAAACGTTTTAAGTGCTATAAAAACAAAGCAAAACAAATTATCTAGTAGGAATAAACATACCTGTTAGTGTCATTGTACAAAACAAAGCAGATGAAAATAAATTTTCAAAAAAAAAGCACGCGGAAGTGTTTTTTTTCGACTTTTCCTCATTTTGGGGGATACTTTTAATACGGGGGGATACTCTATTTCGTGACACCGGCGTCAACAGCAAGATCTCGCTCCACTGTAAGAATTATAGATTATGCTTGTCCAATGTCCACATCGCTCGTCAAAGCCGCGAAATTTGTTCCGACGGGCAAATGCCAGCCATAATCTTTCGGTTTTTTTGTGTCGAGCCGTCCAATATGACGCAGCCAGGAGAGAACGGGGAAATAATCCTTCAGCAGAATTCTAATACAGACAGTGCAGAAATATATCACGTAGGATGCAGGGCATAAATATTATACAGGCTAAATTTATTGCGACAAAAAGTTTAATAGAAGATAATTTATTATCATTCTTGTATAATGTATATATAATAATAGCCTACTGCATTCTCTCTGTCTAATAGATTAAGACTATATATATGTTACAGGCAATGTGTAAAATCAGGGATTTTGTAAAATGCCTGAAATTTTTAGGCAATTTGTAAAATCCCCAATTCACTCGGGCACTTTACACAATCCCTGAAAAAAACAGGGATTTTGTAAAATCCCTGAAATCTGAAGCTGAATATTTGACAGATTGCCTGAAACGAAATGACGAACATAACTCAACGTTGCCATCGACTGTTGCAAAGTTAAGGGTCAGTCGAACGACTTAACTGCGACGTTAAAGACATGCTAATTGCTTGGTTGGGTGATAACAAATCTACAGACTGGCCAGTAGGACTCAAATTCATTCAATTTAGCAAAAATTCTAGCTTTCACACAGGAATTAAGCAATCTCCTTATATGGCCTTGTTTGGAGCAAATCCCAAAGTTGGTCTTTGTTCAACGACCTTACCGACTGAGGTTTTACAGCGCATGGTTACTGAAGATGACTTATTGGCACCTTTCACTATACAAACATCTACAACTGACAACCTGACAGGTTCAGATACCCCGACCACATCCTCTGAAAACGAACCATCTGCTCCAGGTACCTCAACAACAGCCTCTGACAACAGCCCATCTGCTTTAGGTACTTCATCCTCAGACAACAATCCATCTCATCCAAGTACTTCAACCACAACCTCCGACAACAACCTGTCTGCTCCAGGTACTTCATCCTCAGACAACAGTCCATCTCATCCAAGTACTTCAACCACATCCTATGACAACAACCCGTCTGCTCCAGGTACCTCAACCACATCCTCATACATCAACCAGACAGGTCTTTCCACATCAACAGAGGTAGCAGTCATCAATGGATCAGGTCTGGGTACATCGGAACAGCACAATCTCGACAACCAGCCTGTTTTGCTGGAAGATGTCATGGACAAAAATAGTTCAGCTCTGGAACAGAATCGTGTTACAATTAAAACACAACGTAAGCGAGCTCGGGATGCAATGGTTGATCAGGCAGAGCGTATGATAAAGCGTAGCCGAGTGACAAACGTTGCTGCAAACACAGGAGACAATGTCACCATATATATTCCCCTCGTTGACAGAGGCCGGGGAGATCCTCGAAATATAATGGGTGTTGTTTGTGAGCGTGACAACAACGACCTCTACAGAATCGCTGTAAGGGCTGGAATGTTGTCCGGGAAATACTCCCGTAATCAATTTGATTTGTGTGCCCACAAGGTATACTAACTAACAATGACATTTCAACAGAACAGGAAGTAGGACTTCGAAGTGCTGTTCAATTTGAATCCAAATGTGGTGGGCAAGGTTTTTTAAATGCAACTGTTCAGGGACTGGACGCTGCAAGACAAATAGGTGCAAATGTTTCAAAGCAAAGGTCAAATGTAACAGTCGATGTCATTCGAGTACGTCATGTGTAAACAAAAACTGATGTAGCCGTTTAAAAACTGAACTAAAAATGAATTTGGAACTGAACTTAGAAGAAACATTCAGGAGGGGTCTCGACAAGTAATTTTATATAGTACTAGATGTACCCGGCCACGCGTTGCTGTGGCTGAAAAGAGCGTCCAACCATCCCTCCCTACCTAAACTCCCCCTCCCATCCCCCGTCCCTCCTCGCCCCGCCCTCCCCTCCCCTTTCTCCCTCTGCTTCTCTGCATCCCTGCCTTATACATCCCTCTCCACCGGTCCCTACCCTCCCTCTTCGTCCCGCTCCCTCTTCCTTCTTTCCATCCTCACACCGTTCCTTCACCACAGCGATAAAGTTGGTCATTCGCGACTTTTGGGCGACTTTACAACGTGATTTCGCGTTTCGTAAATCTCGCGACTTTTGGGCACCTTTACAACGTGATTCTGGGACAAAACGTTTCGGAAATCTGGCAGCCCTGTGGTTTTGTTGAATTTGCAAATGGCGGTCGAACGGATTGCAAAGTTCACTTTTTGTAGAAAAGATTGCGTTTTTATCGTGAAAAAAAATCCTAAGACACGGTCTTATTGGAATGGAAGGTTTTGGTAAATTTTCAAAACAATCGATGCGTAACTTTTCGCGAAAAAAAATTACGAACTATTGGAAAGTTTCATTTTTATCTATATAGATTAAACTTTTTAAAATGTAAGTGGTAGTGCTGTTAGTATTCGATTTGTTCATAGCAGTTTACAAATTTGCAAAAATTTAATTATTATAGATGACTTTAACTAATTAACTTTGAAAATTAAAAACTAAAATGCGAAAAATTAAATTGAAGTAAACTTAAGTGGCTTGTTTCCATAATAAACAACGATTATGTTCATTTGGGTTTCAGGCAATCTGTCAAATTTTCAGCTTCAGATTTCAGGGATTTTACAAAATCCCTGTTTTTTTCAGGGATTGTG
This sequence comes from Lumbricus rubellus, assembly GCA_945859605.1. Taxonomy (NCBI): domain Eukaryota; kingdom Metazoa; phylum Annelida; class Clitellata; order Crassiclitellata; family Lumbricidae; genus Lumbricus; species Lumbricus rubellus. The sequence goes on along the minus strand of OX243815.1, from coordinate 41,600,026 downwards.
TAAAGTGCCCGAGTGAATTGGGGATTTTACAAATTGCCTAAAAATTTCAGGCATTTTACAAAATCCCTGATTTTACACATTGCCTGTAACATATATATGGACGCCATAGATAGTCATGGGAAGCGGTAGCGCATTGGATAACACACTGGCATGGAGACCAGCGGACCCGAGTTCGAGCCCCAGTAGAGTATAGACGTGCTTTGTAGGCTGCTATTAGCGCCATGCATTGCAGGCAGTCTGTTCTGTTAGTAGTAAGATTTGTCTTCCATCATTTGCGTTCCTGTGAGTTAAATTGCATAATAACTGTACATCGTAACCGATTGCGGTCTGTCAACCGGATTCTTCAATAAAGAAAATAATATTTTATTTAAGTTAGCGATGCCCGAGCTTCAACAACAAATTATTGCCGGTCCGTGGTCTGCAGAAGTTTGCGAACCAAGCAACCGAATCGTAATCGTAATCTCGAGACTTCTACAGCGCCCACAAAAGCGAAGTCGAGGGAACCAGGTTATTCACAGGCGCACAGAATCAACTGACTATAATGGGTTTCGAGAAGCGTCGTGAGCTTTCGTGGCGCGATCTGGATGGCCATTACATTGTATTTCGTACATCATGTGATAGTAAATGCATTATTTAATTTTTACATTGTTTAATTTGGGGGCGTCCAAACACCCATAACACCCACCCCTAGCTACGACCTTGTTGAGGAGAACTGCATGTATCACAGCATAAACACATTGCAGTCGCAAATTCATCTAGCGCCTTTCAAGAAAAGCACAGTTTATAATTATATGCATCGGTGTACAGTGGCCCATACACACAAACACACATAGACACACACATACATACATGCGCGCACACGCACAAACACCAATTATATGCGCATGCGCAGTCAACTACTTGAAAATCACTCCCCACCGGATGGACACATGTGTCGCCACCTGACGGGTGATTCCATTACGTGAGACTCTACGATCAGATGTCGTTCAACCATTTCGAAGGTTTATAAAAACCTAAAATTCCATTAGCATCGTTGACCATTTGACCTCTCTGTCTGTCTGTCTGTCTGTCTCTCTCTGTGTCTGTTTGCCTATATCTATCTGTGACTCTGTGTCTCTGTATCTCTCTCTGTCTCTGTCTGTTTGTCTCTGTCTCTCTGACTCTCTCTGTCTCTCTGTATCTCTGTTTCTCTGTTGCTCTCTATGTCTCTTTTTTTCTGTATCTGTCTCTCTCTCTGTCTATCTCTCTCTCTGCCTGTCTCTCGCTTTCTCTCTCTCTCTCTCTCTCTCTCTCTCTCTCTCTCTCTCATTACTGCTGCTTCTGTCCCTCCTCCTCCTCTACCTATGACGACGGTCTGACGTCAAACCTTTTATCTCAGCTGCTATTCTGATCTTAAATTATCCGACTTCGTGGATGTTTCTCTTCGTTGTAATCATCGCCGCCACCGACGACCAAGTCGTGACCTGAGGCTGTTGATGATGACTGTCGCGTGATAGGGGAAAGGGGACAGAGGAGGGACAGTGACAAGATAGGGGAGTGTGGACAGAGGTGGGGTATATGCATATATGCAGGCGAGTGAGGATCATTAAAAGGTGACTGCAGATTGTGCTCTGAAAGATGGAGAACAATCAGTAAGGTAGGGATAAAAAAGGAAGATGGGGAAAAGAGGAAAGTAGAGAATGGCAGGTACAGATTTGCGGTAAAATTGACTGGAAGGGTTGATAGTAGTATATGGAAGCACAGAGAATGATACAGATAGGTAGATAGAGTGTAGCTGACAGGTGCAAAGTATTATATAGGTCTATATGGATAAAAAAAAGATAAAGGGAAGATGCGAAGAGGCATACACAGACTGATGCAGTTGAATATAGTAAGACAAGCAAGCATATGTAGACACATGTGAACATACAAATGGACATACTATGAAGAAACACGAAACGGGTTGAGTAAAAATGCAATTATGCAAGGCGCATTACGTGCAGAAAAGCATTTTTCTGAGGAAGGCAAGTAACGACGAAAGAAAAAGCCGATCCAAAAACAAAGGCGGCATGAGATGACATTCACAATAGTGAAAAACAACGCACAGATATAAACAGAGTTAAAGACAGATGCAGAGCTGCAAAGAGGTCACATGTTATGCAGCATGTCAGAGATGAGCACACATTTATCATCTATTATGAACAGGTGATAGTTTTGCTGAACAATAGTCCAGTTATAGAGTCTTGGACAGGCAACCGCGATGTCTAGAATTCGATCCCAGCCAAGACAAGGTAGGGCAGAGCCAGAAATCTCTGAACATAATATTATAATAGAGTATAATTATTTTCGGCTCCACTCGCGTTCATTCTCCACCTTGTATACACTGACTAGGCTATGTTTGTTTAAACTGTCGTCGGTAGACGTGAATGTGAACGGTAAATGACAGAACGCACTATAGGCCTAATTCTGTTGCGTTGGTGATAGCCTAATATGTACATGTAATAGCCTACGCCAAAACTTGGAAATTTAAGTTGGTAACACTTCATATTCACTGCTTAATTGCACTTCTTCAACTTGTTTTACCGAGGAATAGCTAGCCTACTGATAATTAATAATTTCGTAATATTTAATTTTTCATTATATTTGCAAGACTATTTTTAAATTAACATCGTCGAATACAATGGACATTGGACAGCGTGGTTACCTGAATTTCTGCAATAGCTTTTTCTCATACCTGAATCTCGCCTTTCACGAATGTAATCAAGACCGTCCACATAGGAGACATTAGGTGCATACAAACACACACTGCATATATTACTCATCTCCAATAGATTATATACATTGTATATACAACATACAATGTTTTATGTAATACGGAGGTCGTGACTGGCTTACCCGCATGCATGAATCTTGCCGCTATTTTACCTGTGCGCAATTAGAATTTTTGACTTAGGCCTAAATGTATGGATTTAAACCAGAGATGCTTACGCCAGTTATTTCACGCTGGCGATAGTGAAAAGCTCAGTGAACAAATCGCATTAATTTGAACAATGAACGCAATAATTATTAGGCTATACTGTAATTGCAGAATCTGGAAATAAACAATTAAGCGTCTATTGACGAAAATACAAATGTACTTCAGCGGTAGCTATAGGAATTGGAGTTCCATGCACAGAGAAGATATGTCTGACGGACGCTGTATCATGGCTAATTGCACGCATGCATGCGACTTCAGAATAAACAATACAAGTATGAATGATTGAATAAAATGAATGAGCAGATTACTGAACGAATGACAGCACATGCGAGCATTGCGGGGCCTTCAAATAACGCTTGAGGGATGCCATGCAAGCTCCACGCAAATACGTATACATACGTACATGTACATGTCACATACATGTAGATTTTTAATAAAAAACGAGCAGTTTTTGAACCGTCACTCCGCTATTCAGAGACGAATTTTTACGCATCCATTTGATCATCTTCTTTGACAAACCTGCGCTGCACGGCCTCAGTCGACTGATATGTTGCACATCAGAAAATAATGACCATAATTATGGAAGTCATTGTTTCATCTTGTATGTCTAACTCTGCTTCATATAAGCTCTTTTATCGTGACAGGCTGCTTCTGACAACAAAAACCCGACTAAAATTAAACCAAAATCTTTTCTTTACTGAACTCTTTTTGATAAATGCAGTACGATTAGTCTACAGGAAATAATCTTAATTAACATCAATCTTAATTAGTAACAGAACAGGCAGCCTGCAATACAACGGCGCTAATAATGTAGCCTGTATACAGAGCACGTCTGTCCTCCTGCGGGGATTCGGGAATCGAACTCAGCTGCGCTGATCTCCATATCAGTGTGTTATCCAGTGTGAGAATTGTGGAAAAATAACTTGGGGTTGGACCATTATTCACTTGGAATTGGGGTGTGAAAACAGACTTTACTGTGGGGCTCAAAGAAGACTGGGGGTTTAAACTCCCTAACACCCCGACAATTCTCACCATGGTGTTATCCAATGCGCGAACATTAACACAAATGTAATTAATTTAATGATTTCATTGCGTAGAAAATGCAAAATTTTCCGAGGTCCCGATTATCGTCCAAAAGCTTGCACAACGACGTTAAATAAGAAGATCCCAGTCCTGCGTATAAACGGTCCTTGATTTAACTCTAGAATTCTTTAACAGGAAAACATTGCACTAAGCGAAACGATAATATGGGCACAATACTGACAAGTTAACTAACAAAGCATCGCCGACGTTAGCGCTATTAGCATGCATAGGTACGCATACGGGCTTCATTTGAAACTGATGCCAGCCGACGTTGCCCGGTTACCCCGTTAAAACCGCTTGCCATGTCGATGAAGAATTGCCACAATCGGCGAGCGACCAAGAACGAAAGCCGGGAATTACCGATAAGTGCTTTTTTCGTTGGGAGACGTGACATCCAGCACAGCACGTCTCTGGTTGTATGCGCCATGCATCTCAAAAGCCCGTCTCAGGCAAGGCAAAGACGACTGTTTGTCAGGGTGTGGGATGTGGGTGGTGTGGGGGGGGGGGGGGGTGGCACCCCGAACATAGACGAAGAAGCGCTTGTTGGAAATGTTTATCCATCAACATTATGTTGTCAGTCAGTTGGATGACGGTCGCGAGTGGAAAAAAGATGCGAGAAGAGGGAATGAGAAGGACGAGAAAAAAGGACGTAGGCCTACATACGGAGAGATGAGAAATGAGAGAAGAAGAAGGAGGAATGGGAGAAGAAAAAGAATTGGAGGTAGGAGAAAATGACGAGCGTAAGCGGGTGAGGAAAGAGAAGAAGAAGGGAGTGCAGAGGAAGAAGAAAAATAAAGGAAATAAGGTTGAGGATAAGAAGAGAAGACAGAAGAGGAGTTGTAGCTGAAGCGGAAAGATAAGCAGAATAGGACGGGAAGAAAAGGGTTTAGTTGAGGAAGAATAATGAGAAGGAGACAAGGAGGAGCAAAAGAGGGAGAAGAAAGAAGATTTAATGCAAAGAGAATAAATAACAGCACACAATTTATTGGCGCAAAGCTTTGAGAAGTTATAGATCGTAATCGCAATCGCAACCCCCAAATTTATAAAGCGCCACTCAAAAGCAAAGCGCGGGACACCAGCTTAGACCCTACACGAGCGTCATGTTGGAAAGATAACGATGACAAGCTGCGTAATAAATACAAACTAAGTTCGAAGCAACTCATTTGCCACCATGACAACTACCATCAACGTAGCACCATGTTGATACCTCTCCAAATTCTGTCCCGACGTCAAAACGAATAGAAAAATCTCGCTATTGCGGACTTGAAAGCACGGGCGAAAGGCTGGCCTCTGTTAGCCTACGTGATTTTAACTTAACATGGCGCTGCGAAATTTCTCAGATTTGCATGGCATTCGGAAGCACCACGAAGAACACTGCAATTAGCTATTTCCCACGAAAACCGTTTTCGATTTCTTCCAGCTCACAAACTTTGCGCCGACCAAACGTGTCCCGATGCTTCCCATCCATCCACCCATCCATAGTATAGTCTACACCCATCCATACAGAGTCTATCAAAGGTCAAAGTGATCTTCAGTCAAGCGTTGCCCTTAAAGAAACCGATCGACTATAATAATTCATCGGCGAGTGCTGCTTAGCTCGTTAAATAGCACCATTTCACGGTCTGCATTCCCATCGTCTTACACAGTTGACGCCGACTATTCGAGCCGCTTTAAATCGGGCCGCGTCGTTACTTACGACCAGCTACTCTTGTCGTGGCGGCCGACTCCCTCAACGTTTCGTCGAAGTTACGATCGCAAAACACGGACGAGTGACTCAATTATAGCTTCTCGGCGACGGGAAGCAACGGAGGAGGACGGTCTTCTTCCCCGGCTAAATAAGCCGTGCCCTGGGCGCCGTCGGTCAGCAGTGAAAGACGGGCTGAAAGGCAAAGACGGGTCCGAAGCAGAAGATGCTTCTTACGTCTGATGGGAATTTAGTCGGTTTGCAGGCGTCGCTTGCGACGGCGGTGAATAGAGAGGAATTTGTCGACGGTAATTGATTGAGTTGAATGGGGAAAAGAAGTGGGTTTCGAGACTTGCAGGGGGAAGGGAAGGGAGGGAGAAACAGAGAGGAAGAATGAGAGATGCATCAGACAGAATGAATGAGTGTGAGAGAAATAGTAGGCTAAGAAACAGAGCGCATGAGGCATGCATTTAAGAACGCCATTTATAAGGAAAGGAAAGAAAGCTAAGTTTAAGCAGCAATACAACTAGACATGGAAGTGACAGATAGCGAAATAAAACGGAAAGATAGAAGATGACAGGCAAAATAGAAAGACTCAGAGAAAAAGATAGTGATACATAAAGTTAGGGGAAAACAACCACAAGAAAGAAGCACAGAGAAAGTGATGGCTCAAAAACAGCTTGGCGACTGCTGACGTAGAAGCACAGGATGGTTGGAATGTACCGCAGGGTTGCGACACCAATGAACAGGAAATCAGAATCAATAGGGTAATATGAAAAACGGAAACTAGAATAAAAGGAACTAAGAAGCTCATTATTCAAAGAAAGAGATGCATGCTCAAGAACAGCTCGTCGACGTTCAGGGTGAGCAGGAGCAGGTCGGAAAATTACCGTTTCCCGGAGGACGTGAGTAGTTGTACGACTGCGGTTTCTGTCGCAGTCACGTGGTGTATACTAGTTCGATGTTCTAAAAAAATAGCATATCTACTGGTTCCCTGATGTAGTTTTGGGAATGATCTCAACTGACAGTCGCTGATAACTCGACTCTACTTTCTGAACACGAATCCGGCGACCTGAAGGACAGCTGACTGTACAATGTACATGGCCTAGGTATAGGTAACCGCCACCAATAAGGTACTGCTTTTAACTTTAGCTTATTGCAAGCCGCGGCAGTCTCTCCAGATAAACATCTGGAGCAGGCGCCACTAGGACAAACAGATACACACGCAGACAGACATCAGACAGGTCACAGGCAGACAACCAGATAAACCTATAATATAAATCAAGGTCCTGGCTTGCGGGCGGGCGAATGAACCGACCAGCATGACAGGTTAACGACTTACTCCGTGGATCGAATATGGTTCTAATACACCCCATGGTTCTGATATCGTGAGACGAACTGATTCCCATTATACATGCAGTTCAGAGCTCAGAGGTAGGTTAATACAAGACTGTTATAAAGACAAGTTTGCAACATCGATAATTAATGAATCTGAACCGAAGCCTGCCATTTACCGCAGTTATGACGTAAAGGGGAGGGGTCTTCCAATAGTTCCATAATACATACAACTAAACTGGGTAATGCGCTCCCGAATCAGTCACAACGGTTATGTGCCCGACCTGCATCTGAAACCAACTCAATCGACCTGATTACAGGGTTTGTGCTGAGTCTGTTGTCGCGCTGTGATTCATACAACAGTTCTCGATATCAAATAAATAATGGTCCCTGGGAAATTCAAGAGGGTCTCAAACGATGCACGTTGTATTAATGGTTGAACGGGCGAGAGTCTTTCTACACCCAAACGTGAATAATAAATATATATATGCTATATATATCTATATAGATTAAGAGAGACTTGTGGACAGAATACTCGACACCGACTAATCCATTGGGGATTAACACCAACGCGGTCGATACCGACCTCATATATTCTTGTCACATCACAGCTAACTGAAGAGCGCAGTCATAGATCCTCACCCTTCGTATACATGGAAAGAGATCGAAGGAGCGTGCAAGAGCACTGAGAGAGCGAACAAGGGAGAACGAGAGAGAGAGAGAGAAAGACAAACAGAGACACACAGAGAGACTGAAAAAAAGAGAAAATGAGAGAGTGAGAGAAGAGATAAGGAGGAAAGATTTAGCTGGGAGTGATGAGGCAAAACCAGAGAAAGACAGCGAATAATTGAAACGATAATAGAGATGACTTGTAGCAAGAGACCGAATGAAACAGAAATGACAAAGAAAAAAGGCAGAACAGAAAACCGACTATTCCTTTGTTTGAATCACAATCACAACGCCATAGCAATACATATAGGCTAATAGTAACCAATAAAGACCATGTCCTAGTCAAACGTTACAACTATATACACACTCGATAACAAAGGCAGATAATGCAAGACGGAATTCAAACGCTGGACACGTATGCACGGCATCAATCAGCAATCGTGATGAAGCAATAAGGAGTTGGATGTTGTAGCGGTGCGTTATCTTGTGTCGCCAACGCTACAGCCTGCTGTAGTCGTCGCAACACATTATTTCGACGATGCTTTCATGGTCCGAACAGAGGCTTTGAATAAGATGCTATCAGCTTGTATACGCATGGGAATCTGTTGGTTGTGTTCAACGTGTGTGCTTGGTCTTTCTGTCCAATGTTGTTTTCTGATTGGTAAAATTTTGTTCTTGATGTTATTTAAAGTCGCAGTTTTTTGTAGTTGTTTCATAGTTCAAGTTGGAAAATATACACCACACGGTAACGCTGGTAGGCCAATTAATTCAAGCACGCGGTGGGTATATTAATACTGCAACTGCACCATGCATCATAATAATGTGATACCTCACCTTGTCACTTTGTGCTTTCAGTTCGTTGAATTCTAGCGATCGTCATGATCAGCCTTCTCCATTTATGTGAAACATGGGCGCCCGCAGAAATGTTTGTAGGAGGGGGCAAAAACAATGGTCACGATCAATTTTTTAGCAAGAGCTTGAAAATGCAGAGCATAAAATTAAGAACACGGTTATTTTTCACAGAGGTTTCTATAATGTCAATTTCTCAGTTTCATGCTATAATTTTGTAACATTAGTGCTCTAGAATGAATAAATTTTTCATAAAACAAAAAGCAGTAGTTTAAAAAAATCGATTTTCCGGGGGGTGCAAGTGCCCCCTCTTGCCCCTATGTACGGGCGCCCATGATGTGATACCTACATGATACCTACATGATATAAATATAAACTATATTATGCGCAAAGTCCATACTATGCGTGATGTAACGCAATGCAACAGAATATCAGCGCATGCATTATGTAGGCCTAGCGGAGTTTGGGTGTGAAAAAAAGACATTTACTGTGGAGTCCTTTGACAGAACAAAGGGTTGAACCTCTCACCATTCAACTCTGGGGAGAGTTTCCCCTGCAAACTCTATATTCTTCCTCCTATTTAACCCGGTATACGGCCTACATTTATATTATGTGTACAGATGCATTATTATGTGAGTATGTGTGCACATTAATATTACACTGATATATTAAAGAATATTCTTATCTTATCTTATCTTGTTCATTATGCCTATGTCAATTGTATGTAATAATTAAATATATATAATTATATATATAGGCTATATATATATTGAAAAGTATTTATGGCATATTGATATAGATCATGATTGTCAATATGATATTCAAATATACACAACATAATTATGTATACATGTATGATATCAGGGCTCGTGTTGATGTTAAATGGCGGCATTGATGTTTACTTGGAAGAGACTTCATTGCTTGACAAATGCATCGTTGACGACCTACAGCTATTTCTGTCTCTATATATCTCTATCTTTCTGTCTCTGTATCTCTCTCTATCTCTGTATCTCTGTCTCTCTGTATCTCTCTCTCTCTCTCTCTCTCTCTCTCTCTCTCTCTCTCTCTCTCTCTCTCTGCATCTCTGCATCTCTCTATCTCTGTATCTCTGTATATCTCTCTCCAACTCTATATATCTCTATTTCTGTATCTCTCTCGCTGTATCTCTTTACCACTCTATCTCTGTATCTCTCTATCTCTGACCTATCTCTGCCAAACTGCATGCAGGTAGGCACCGTGTCTATATGTCACCCACATCTACAGTGCACTAAAGTTGCACATTTTGTCAGCGACGTCTCTTAAGTGTTTCTCTAGATCACAGCCACATACCAGGAACAGGGCATAGAAATTGGAGGATGCGTGCGAAGTGCACACACATGAATATACAATGCATACACTCTTGCACACACGAATACACGAATACTAATGCACCATATAGGCCTACATGCGCGCACAATAATGTATATGTACAATGTATGCACCACTTGGACAAAAGAAATATGAAGGGAGCAATGGACTTGACCAAAAGCCAAGGACAAAGGTAATTTTTTACCCATCGCCGTCAGGACCTGATGATGATGATGACAATGAAGATGATGATGATGATGATGATAAGGAAGATGATGATGATGATGATTATGATGATGATGATGATTATGATGATGATATTGAAGATGATGATGATAACGCATCCATGCATGCAAGCAGGCAAATGCATAGGCCTACATACTTATAATAACAGACACATCCGCAATCGCACATGCGCATCAAAATGCGCACATTGGTCTACACACATGCAAAAATAATTAGTACGCATATAATAGATATAAAATTATACATAATAGCTATAAATACACATAGATCTATACATAAACATGTACAAAGAAGCGCACACATAGACATACTCACATATGTAGCTACATATACAAGTGTACATCCATAAATATACGACAAACACCCACACGCACATCCACACGCACATCCACACACGAAACTGACAAAAAGGCGCGTGTCGTGAATAAATCAGAACCTTCCAACAACTGTGGTCGTGGACTTATAACACGGTTGGCCTGGCATTACTGTATAGGACTTTTATGTGCTAATGATGCGAGCGCCGTAAGTGCTTTAAGCCGAAATCTGATTTCCCTCGCCTCTCCTTTCTTGTGCACACAATCACCGCATACATACACAAAGATACATGCGTGGTTGCATCTACATATATAATTATATATATATATATATATAATTATATATTCTCTCTGTATATATGCCTATATATGGGACGAGGCGATTGATGGTTGCTCGTATATCAGCCAGTCACACTATTGGCATTCCGATATCTGTAAAGATGAAGTGCGTGTTATATACGTGTTTTACTTTGTATAACACGCACCTATTTCAGAACAACGTTGCGTGAAGTTTCGTCGAAATGCCTGCGCTATGATTGTGGATTGAATGCAAGACTTCTGCGACCCTGGTGCAGTCAGTGGTCAAACTGCTTGTGATGCAGAAGTGGTTGCTCGTATAGGCCTACGATGTATAGCAAATCTGAGACACGATTGTGACAAACCCATTCGCGTTCGGTATTCCTATTCGCTGTCCTGCACGATAAACGCACAAATGTCTGAAACAGGATGCATTTTTTACTCACACTTTGCGAATAATTTTGAACGGTAAAGCGATCGATTAACCCTTGTTGCTCTCATACTTAGATTACCCCACTGCCCGAACTATTTCCAACATTGCATTGACTTTTGGGTGTAGGGCTGTAGGCTAACCTGGAGTGCAAGCTGCGCATCAAATGGTCGTAATTTGATGTTTATGCTGCCTCTATTCTACAATGCCCTTTATGAGCTCATCAGATCGACTTACGATAACTGGGGAGTCCATGTAGGGTATTAATGTTTTAGTACATTTATACGTTTATGGCTTTACTATTAGCTTTAATCTGGCATCGTAAATCATAAGCCTAAGTTGCGCCCCATCTCTGCGTGCTATATATAGAGCGACCTTCGGAGTAAAAATACGGTGCTCCTAATCGCCACTAATACACTCCTAATAAAAGCAGCAATGAAAGGCGAAAGTTCATGTTTTTCCATTATTTCGTGAATAGTAGGCCCCCTTTTGCGTATTCGATTTATCGCAGCAATCTTTTGAAACAGATCTGCTAGTTATAATGCGTGTGAAGAGGTTGTTGGCCTTGTAGCGAAATGGAATCGAAAGCTAAATCGTGGTTTCACGCTGAATAGAAATCAACACTGATGATTGTCCAATGTCCATTATGTAGGCTAGCTGCTAAATGCCTGAGTTCGTAAAGGATCGTGAAACTAAACGAGAAATTACAAATGAGTCCGAAAGGAACATTAACCCTCGACTCAATTGATGGGAGGCCTCCTCGTATTTATGACTTTGACAGGTCATGTTGTGCTGTAGTATGGTACTCAACGGGTAATGAAGGAATATTATTGTCTTAGAGTGCGATATTATTGATCTGAAACGTGAATGGAAAGTTTAAAACTTGGTTGGCTCTACCACAAAACGCAGGTTTAAATTCTGCCTGTTTTGAACTTATAGTTTGAAGCTCAATAGATTTTATACGAGGCCTATTTGTAGGGTACACAAAATTACCAGATTGGCGAGTTGAAGTAATAAGCTGTCAGGTTTTGATTACAAATATTATGCATTTGCGATGCCGAAGCTGTTATAATACGACCCATTTTTTCACTTGACCGCGCTTCAAAAATATAAATTGGAACGCCCTCGATCTGTATCATAAACAGGATGCGCATTTTGTAAAAGACACCGACAACATTCTAAATCGGGATGCACATGCATGGACTCTGCAGCAAAGCAAAGCGCTTTCGATGTGATGCGCATATTCATGATATCGACGGTTTATTTAATTATATCCACGCCGCACTGGCTTCGAATGCGGCCGCGTTGTCGAATGTCGCGAAACTCAACCAATAAATTTCCGAAGAGTCTCATTGCGACCGAACAGTCCGTGCACGCCGACTGTTACAGTAGTGTCTAATATCGGATTCGGTCGACAATTCTGACCGAAATTTTCATTTCGCAGTTCCCTCGCGCGCGGCGAATACAGACTAGATGAGACGCGCAGAATAAAAACAACATGCGGAGAATGTTATACAGAGAGGAATGAACTGCTAACCTCTGTGTAATCCACTGAAAGTGGGGACCCAACGGTCGTACGGAGAGAGATGCGGAGGAGATTTGAGTTTACGACTGAAAATCGATCAGTTGGTCATCTCGACGGAGGTTCAGTCGTATTATACGCTGGGGTAAGGATCAGCGAAAGTATACGACGAGTCTCATCTGGGAATGAGTAGAGTCTGAAACTCGGTGCATCGGTGGTCTTCATGTTGAATTGACTGTAAAGATCTTGAACAGAATTATACAGGGTTTACGGGCAGAGAGTGGAGAGTGCTGCAAGATCGATCATATACAAATGTAGGTCTATAGAAGTCTATATCAAGCTATTGACCAGTGCCCAGCCAGATGAATTGAATCATGGGTCGAGAACAGATATATTTGCCGATGTTTAGATGACTCTTTTAATGTTAAAGAAATAATTGAAGGAAGACTATAGATCTATTTCAAAGTTTAGATAAGGTTGTTTTACACATCTGGACACTTTTCTTCAATACGTTGAGCTGCAAAGAGAGTGCCTGTAGGTGTCTGCATTGCTACGAAATAAGATGTCATATAAAATTATGATTCCGACATTGTTTTTTTACCCAGTAAGAGACAGAACTCTGATCTTAAATTCTGTTTCTTGTATGTCAATCCTCGCCCCGCCCTCAATTAGTCATTTATCTAGGTTATTTTATGCGAATTTTACACATAAAAATCAAGACAGTAACTGCTATGACAAACATGAATACATAATAAATCACATAATTCACTTGTCACTTACATAAAGATTTATATAGCGCCCAATTAAGGCTGCTATGCGCAGAAGTCTTCCGGACCCAAACCCGACTAAAAACGAATGTCTTATTAACCAAACCCGACTAAAAACGAATGTCTTATTAAGCCAGTAATAAAACGCGCTTGCGAGTGAAATCTTGGCATTCCGCGAAATGCTAATGTCCCATATATCATAATTATAATTGTCGACAACAGAGAAAGTGCAATGCTGTCTAATAGCAGTTCGTGCAAGGGATCGAGTAGCTCACCCGGTGTAGCTGAGCGTAGAGCACAACGTCCCCCGCATGCACTCTCAATAATATTAAGAGCGAAGCGACATAGCTCTTGTAAATATACACGGGCGACACCTAAAAGACACCGCCACACCAACGCAGACACCCGATACACAATCAACTGCGGGTTTAGGGAGTTTAGTTATGGTTCTAAAATCTTTTAAAATCCTCGACCAGTGTAAAGATATTGCCGCAGAGGGCAACAGAGATGATCAACAGACCGACGTGGACAATGGACATCTTGAACAATAATCGTCTGTCGGCCAAAGTCGATGATTTTCAAAAAGATTGTGTGCGAACTTTCATTAAAATATAAGAGGAATTTCAAGTCTGGTGTCTTATATAAACGAATATCTCTTTTATACTAAGCCTTCCATTTCAAATAAACTTTCTATAGAACTTTAAAACATATTCTTACAGGTGGATAACTACAATCACAGCGCGGACGACAGAGGAAGCCTGCACTTAACATCGGCGCATGTCAACAACCGTCGCTAGATGTCGTGTGTAGCGGACGGCAGAGGTCGCTACGTGGCGTCGTCTTCCAGCGGCTAAGGCAGCAGTCAGTGACGATGAAGGCGAAGTACATACTGGAGAACTTCGCCAAGCAGACAACCCTTCACGGCGTTCCAAAGGTCATCCTGGCTCGGTCCCCGGTCACCCGTTGCTTCTGGTCCTTCGTCTGCGTCACGGCAGGGGCCATCTTCTGCGTCCAGATATCCGAGGTCCTGCGCCGCTTCTTCTCCTACCCGAAGAAGGTCACCGTCGAAGTCGTCTCCACGCCAGTGCCCTTCCCATCCGTCTCCCTGTGCAACATGCGAAACCTCGACTTCTACATACTCAACATACTCAACCGGAAGTTCCTCGAGGACGCGCATCCGGTCAACCACATCAACTCCTCCGACCATCCGTTCATCAGGGAGTACATGAAGACCGTCGCCAAGTACGGACCGCTCTGGTACAAGTACCAGGACTCGCATCCGTTGATCTTCCAGGAGATCTTCTCGCGGACGACGTTCTCGGCCAACATCCCGCAGGAACTCATCGCAATGGCCGCCGTTCAGCTGAACGAGTTCGTCGTCACGTGCTACTTCGGCGGCAACAGCTGCAACCAAACGAAGGACTTCACGACGTTCTTCGATCCATACTACTTCAACTGCTTCACATACAACGCCCCGTTATACAGCAGCGGCAGCAACGGAGATGACGGAGAGCACGACGCCACGGACGAACTCCTGTCTCTATCCGAAGGCATCGAGAACGGATGGTCGGCCATCGTCCTCACGGGCAGCGGTATGCTCGACAAAAACCCAGACATCCGGGTTCTTCCGGGGATACACGAATCCCGCAGCGCTGTGGCCGCCAGCGAAGGAGTCCGCGTAGTGATACATCCACCGGATACGCAGCCTTTTCCGTTCGCGGAGGGATACGACGTTCCTCCGGGGTACTCCGCCTCGTTCGGCATTCGCCCTCGTCGGAACATCCGGATCGGGGCCCCGCACGGGAACTGCACGCATCGGAACCCGTTCGGCGACGATCCGGAGAACCGGAGGTATCGCGGGATCTCGTGCCAGAAGATGTGTCTGCAGAGCCACGTCATCAAGAACTGCGACTGCTACGACGCGTCGCTGCCGAAGCTGAACGAGAGCAAGCACAAACCGTGTCGACGCAACGACGAGTTTCCGGACAGCTGCATGTTCAACGCGACGGACGAGTGCTTCAACGCTTCGCTGACGATGTACCGACGCATCCAGTGCGCGCGGGACACGCGCGACCACGTCACACGCAACACGTCGCTCATGTCCCAGTGTCTTTGTCATCCGCCGTGCGACGAGTTCCTCTACGACGTATCGTACAGCCTATCGAAGTGGCCTGCGACGGGGTACGAGGGTGACGCCGCCTACCTGGACGTCTTCTACGTCGAGGAGTTCCGCCAGAGGTTCGAGAACACTCCGAAGAACCACACGATCTACGAGTACTTCAGAGACGAGAACCGCGAGTCGACGATGAAGGACTTTGCGCGACTGAACGTCTACGTGGCCGACAGCAACGTCATCAAGACGCAGGAGTCGCCGGACTACGAACCGAACCAGCTCGTGTCGGACATCGGAGGCCAGCTCGGCATCTGGGTCGGCATCTCGATCATCACGCTGTCCGAGGTCATCGAACTGATCTGCATGCTGCTTCGGCACTTCATGTCCGGCGAGATGCGCGCCCCTCAACGAAACGTCGTCGACCTTGTCGATACAACGAGATTGGACAGACTGCGGAACGGGAAGCCAGGTCCCTCGAGCGGGTCACGTGACAGAACGCAAAGCGAATACGAAACGTGCCCCACTTCTGGTGCCAATCGATCGGCAGCCTACGAAGATAACTTTCCCCCGAACGAATACAATCCCTACGTGACGGCCTCGAACGATGACCGGTACACTTTCGAACCGGTTGATAAAGACAGCTCGTCCATGTTTAAAAGTTACTTTAAGTAGCCTCTAAGGAAATGCAGCAGTCTATTCTAGCGATCCATACCACATATTATAGTAGCCAGACACATCGTGACGGGTTTGTAAAGCAAATAAGATTTCTACATTGAGTATTTTGCCTGTTTCATCTAATGTGCCCTTAGGCTGATTATAAATAGCATGACAATATAACATGACACAATATGTTTGTTTTATAACAGTCTCGCTGTGTCTGGGTAAAGCTTGGTGCAGCGACGTAGGCCAACTTTCTTCATTCAAAAACACAGAAGTTGAAAGATTCGTATCTTTTTATCCGTTCAACATTATATCTTGAAAATTTGGAATCATATTCTTGGTTCAATTCTCTAAATATTGGGAAACTTTTAGCGTGATATGTTATCAGTCACTGGAAAGTGGAGATATTTGAAAAACAGTTTGGCTTACTTTTTATTCATGGCGTATTATGTATAATAATCGTCTTAAACACCAGGAGTCAAAATATTTGCCAAATCGAATCATATTTTAAAAGTTTCAGAAGCCGATCGAGGATTTCTATTATACTTTATGATTAACAAAACGAGTAGGTCACCTGTATAATATACTATAGGGCAGTATAGGCTACTATATTATCTATATCCAAACACTACCAACAATGTAGGCCTATTTTATTGCGACTAAAATATTATTGCCCATTAGGTAACAGTACTGCTAAAAACTAGTAAATTCTGGCGATGCACTTCTGAGAAAAGATATGAATCAGAAGACTACCATACTGTTGCAAATTAAATATGAGAAGAAAGGTTGTCCAGTTGTTTTGAGGGAATATTTCAGATTTTCAGCGGAAACCTGCAATATATACAATTAGCCTATAATAGGCCCTATATTATTTTTTAAGCATTTCAGTGGAACGCAGGGGCGCAAGCTGCTGCGGAGCGACCTTGGGCAAGTTGCTTACCCATCATTGTCTGTGGGGAAGGCAACGGGATACCACCTCACTTATTTCATCCCCGGGTGGCGCAAGCCATAGAACCTGCCTACGGGCAGAGAACCAAGAAAAATATAAGCCTATGACTCTTACATTTAATTGCACTTTCTGGCAGCTTTAATACAGGCGCAAAGATGCGATGTTAAGAGACCCAGCCTTATTCTGAGAAGCCGAAGGCAAAATCTTTGAAGGGCTTGGTCTAATGAAATTATTTTGGAGTATATCAAATAGGGAAAATGGTCGTCCACCGGAGCTTACATTTGACGAGTGAGTTAGCTTGGCAAACTGATGAAAGTGCAAACCTTTCTCCGAGCCATTTTAATGTACAGGGATTAACAAGATGGATAGCTTATGACGCCCACATGAAGCTGTCACTGCTAACATAATTACATGAAAAACTTTTCAGAACCGTCAGTTGAATCCCGGCAGGTCTTGCCAGAAAGCTTGGATTAATTAAAGGTCACCTGTTTTACTAACAATTCACCGCAAAAAACAATTATTTACGTAGCTGACCCAGTTTAAACTAGCTTAGCCGTCAGGATCTTAGCAGCGTTCTATAGCCTAGATGTCTCGCAAATGCGAAATGTTATTTTAAGAGATCTAACCGATAGCAAAAGCGTTTTATCGATTTATGCAAACCAAAAAATACTGTCAATTAGCCTATCCAATTTTTTCACTAAGGTAGATTTTTTAGATGGAGTTTTTTAGATGGATTTATCTTGAGACTTTAAATTAGTCAGTAGATATTTTGGACCAATATTAGTAAACACAGATTATCAACTCCAGCATTTTATCTCTTTCTAGCAATCAGAAGAATCAACCATAATTATTAGGTTAAAAAGACAATAACTCATTTAAAGAGATGCAGTGGCTTTTTATAAGTCATTAATATCAACCTCCCTGCACACATATGGAGGGCTTGGGGGCATACATAAGATCAGGTTTCGCGTCAAGTTGCGTGGTGAGTTTGCATGTATGTCTCGAACCATCGAGGAATTAGTTGGCGAGGCTGCGAGGCAATTTGTCGATGATATGTTCTCGTTCAGCAGGTGCGTTGCCATGGCTGCAGCAGACGTCATATCGCAATTGCTCTTATAAGTCGACAGCCATGGTGCAGGCGTGGCAGAAAGAAAGTCTTTACCACCTTCAAGGCGTTAGCAATCGCAATTATTTTCAAGCGCTTTAGGCCTATACCAAGTAATTGCTCTTGAATAGCTATAATATAACAATGCTTTGAACATATATTTGAACATAAATTATTATATGTTCAAGGCATTGTTAAGCAATCTTAAGAAACACTTGTACCGATCAGTTATATAATAGATAGCCTATAACTTGCATTGCTTTAAGAGATATACATGCAAAACACGTCTAAACATGTGCTGATTTATTTATTTCTTTATTTAGGCTATTTCAGAAATTTAATATGGCGCATCTTCGAGGTAGGCTACTCAGAAGCGCTCCCGGCTCAACCACGGCTAAAATAAGACAGCTTTGAGGTTTTTAGAGAACAGAGTGGAGTTACAAGTCAACTTTAGCCTACACGCGCTCAAAACATCGTTATACTTGCACGCTGTCATTGGACAGAAAATACACTGTTGTGAATCCTCTAGGCCTAGACCTAGGCCTACTGTAAATTTCTTCAGCAAGTGAACCGCAGAACAGAAGACAGTCCATATTTCTAAACCTGGGTTTTGGAAATCCGTCTAGCTTCGCCACTGTAGCTTAAAGTCTATACCTATTAATCTTGCTACAAAATAATATAACAATCCATCCTTTGACTCTTCGACGTGTTTAGGTAAAAATCTTAACGCAGTTAAACCAAACTGCCACACAGCCAGGGGCTTCTATCCCCCCTAAGCAGCCGGGCGCAATACATATTCTTCCCCCCTTTTTATTGGGCCGACCTACTCTCCCAGCAATATGTAATCTTGTTCCCTAACTATAGGGAATGAAGGTTTCTGAGGGAGAGACAAACAAGCATCCAGCAGACGATCACCGAAACACGTAGCGCCAAGATGGGAAGGGGTTTTTGGTGTGATATGCGTCCCTCCCCATAAGAAATTTTTGCAATTTCCGCATTGCAATTTCCGCAATACAATAAAATACAACAGCCCGACATAATAGTGATGTTGTTTTTCTAAGTGTTCAAGAAACAAAATTTTTTGAAATTTGACAGTCTGAAATTTGAAATATAACACTGGAGATAAGCCATTTTTAGTTCAGTGTTTAATCAGTGTGTTACCTAGTGTGTTACCTGCTTTGGGGAATTTAGGTTTTGGGGAGGGGTAAATGGCTGTCTTGGGCGAACGGAAACCGCTCAGACAGAAATTTTCTGACAACATTTTTTAGTCTTTCGCCTAATTTTCCTCCTTGAAACATACATTTACTTTCCCCAAAATGCTGATGCATGGCCTTATTTTTATTGGGCCTACTTCAATGCTTTGCAGTCAAATTCTTCTACTGACGGTATAACTGCACTTGTATAAACCTGTCATGTTTAATTGTTTATATAGGGGGTTCAATGTTGCATTATATACTTTTTATGGAGGGGGAATTATTCTATAGGCCTATACAATGTATACATGTTCACAACACATATTGATTTTTCTGGAAAATTTTCATTCTTGGGGAACTCCCTCCCAGAGATGTCTAGATTAAACACTGCGTTTATTTGTACAAATAATTATAGTATTTGTACAAGTATTAACATTAGCCTAAATCAAATCATTATAATATGATTGTATCATTTATTAAAATAGTAGGTCATAAATAATATTATTATAATTAGGTAATAGTAAATTTTACCCTGGCGTATTAAAACAGTTTATGTAATGAAATAATGTAGATAGTAATACTATTATAACTATAACCAATACAATGTTGAAAATTGTATTGTTTATGGGGAGAAGTAATTTCTGGGGGAAACTTGTTCCTAGAGATGACTAGATTAAAGACTGTCTCCATGGCTAGCCTTTCCCCCCCCCCCCTATCGACGTGAGTTTTGGCTTTCATCTGTTTCCCCCCCTGTTTTTCACTGGGCGCAAGTCGCGCCCGCCTATACATGGGATAGAAGCCCCTGCACACAGCTATGTAATCAAGTCTATCCATTAATAAACTCGCAAAAATGATCCGACACGTTTTAAAAACTCGTGAGATCAATTTCACCAACGATGCTTGCAATAATAATATAAGAGCTCATCCTCGTTTATCATCTTTCTACACTTTGATCTTAACCACCGTTGTATACCCAATGGACGTCTCCTTGCAACTGCATGGGCGGACCTTTCGTCTTGCAAGCCCTCAGTTTAAAGCGTGAGAAACAAATCCCCGCCGAGAAAGATTAGAGCTGACTAAAATTAATAGGCGGACGGTGTCACGCGATGAATTTGCAAGGCATGCCACATTGCCACGTATAGCCTACATATTGCCCATAGAGTTCACCACGCCTGCATGGTTCACAAAAGTGACGAGGGGAGTCGCGAATGTACATGGCATTGTCTGTGTACGACGTCATGTCCAACAACAATTGACATTGCATTAATGACTATAGTTTCAACGATTGCCATCACCTATGGAAAAAGACTCACGCAAATGGATCAGAATCAGAATCGGTCTCATGATATAATTATGGCTTACATGTACATGGACCACTCTCGCAACAAGTCATGCGATACATGAAACTGTGAAATTGCGTGATGTCCTTCAATGTAGTAAAGGCCTATAACTCGGAACGGTTCTGATTTAACCGTGGCGTGAGTTGAAACACTGCTAATGCACAAGAAACGCTAGATGGAATGCATAATGATGATGCAATATCTGCCATGATTTCGCTTTATCCAAAAATAACATATAGGCCTACATGTAGTCTATTATCATTATGAAAATCATATAATAGGCTTACATCCTCAAAGTATTCGATAGGCCTATTGCTAAATTGTAATTTCAATATAAGGACCAAGGTGCAATCTGCACTCTGCATCATTAGTTAGAAGTTTAAAAAATTGTAAAAAGGAGGTGGGGTGGGCTGGGCATGCATTGGAGTGATTTAGTGGCGGGAAAACATAAGCAGTGGGGGTAATTATTTAATCATGCCATGGCTGTAATTAGATCGAATACACAATTCAACTATTAATTTTTTGTATATCGAAATAAAGAAGCTCAACGAAATTACGATAGTTTCGTTTCTGAACTTTAGTAGGCCAGCTGTTTCAATTGTATTTGAGCGCACATCATTAATTCATTATCAAACATAATTAGACAATCGTTAAAAATGGAGACCTAATTACAACAACAAGGTCGAAACAAGGTCGGGTAAGAATCTTTATATGTTATCTATATACCGGATGGGCCAGCATATATGAACCAACTTATGCTGGCCCACCCTGTATTTCACAGAAGATTATCTCCATTCATTCATTTCGAAAATTTATATAGCGCACCTTCAAGAAGCCTACTCAGAGGCGCACCCAGCCCAGCCACGGCCAAAACGATAGGTAGAAAGCAGACAATGTACATAAGTCATCAAATTCACTATAATTATGCTGAAGCAGTGATAGCAATATTGCCGGCACGATTGTTTGAAAGCAATAGTAGCTAAGGTCGGCAACAGAAAGCCAGTATTGCTTATATTTCAAATATTCAGTTACATCTGGAATAGTTAGGTTTATAGGTGACACCCGGGTAGTTCATGGTCGCGAAAAAAGACGAAGGTCAAATCGACAAACGAGTACCACAGAACAAACCCAAATAAGTGACCCTATAGATGAAAACAACTGTAGGTAAGATCATTAGACTCTTGAATAGTCTTACAATAACAATACAATAGAATTAGTCATTAATGCCGCGCTTTAACAAAACAAGTCTTGCACAAGAGCGCGAAACATCTCTGCAAACATCTCTGTACCTTTCTCTGTCTTAGTGTTTGTCTGTCTGACTGTCTATCTGTCTGTGCATCTGTCTCTCAACATCTCGCTCAGCACATACGCATTCGCACGAGCCATTAAGTAAGACAAGCTAATTAAATATGCAAAGTCGGCGACTATAATTGTGCGAGGTTTAGAATCTTTAGCTCGTTAGCGATGCAAGTCCATATCCTCTGCGACCAAGCATGTCACAGTGAAGAGTGCAAAGCGTATATTATTGTCTTTCACAGTACAAGAGTCGTTTCTCGCATGGTGTAGCACAGAAATATACTGTTAGCAAAAATATATCGGCCTGGAATACAGTTGCTACCATGGTTAATAACGTGCTCGAGTGGCTCCACAGGGTGATTGCAGCTTTATTTATAGCAGGAAATGAGTTGTGCAACTTGTGCTGTCTCAGTTTACATGTGCAATTGTGCATGTTGTTTATTGACGCGCTATATAAAGATACTGCCTACACTGCATGCGAAGCAGCTGTGGATTATTGGTCAAGAGTGCAAACCTTGTAGCACAGTGTGTCGATCAAATAGCCTTGTCTGACATCCAGTGCCTGTGTCACGAAATAGAGTAAACCCCCCCCCCCCATAATAATCTATCCCCAGATGAAGAGAAGTTGAAAAAGACAACTTCTGAGAGTGATTATTGTTTTTGCGAATTAACTTCCATTTGCTTTGTATCGAACATTGCCACGAACAGGTATGTTTATTCCTACTAAAGATAATTTTGTTTGCTTTGTTGTTAAAACACTTGAAATTTTTAGAACACATAAGAACACTTAGTTTCACTAAAAAAATCCAATTGACTTGCTGTGATCTTTGCTTCGGACACTTAAAACAATTTAAACTTTAAACTTTTATTGCAGCATAAATTTATCAATCATGCGCATTTTCCAATAATTAGGACAGAATGGATTAGCCCATCGAATACTCTATGCCCGATATATTCCACCCCCTCCCCGGATAGCTTTAAGTTTATTGGACTTGCGCAACTAATTACATGTTTCCGAAATCCGAATGTGATAGGAAACGCAGCATTGCTTTATTTCTAAGTTGTAAACAAGTCTCGAGTGCAGACTCGATCCGAAGAGTTATACAGAATAACACAGATCCACATTGAATACCGTGACACGTAGGCTACATGTAATACCCAACAGTTAATCCCGACGATAATAAATTAATCCCGTGACATTTAATCCCAACGATATTTTTATACCGAAAGATAATTAATCACACGAATTTTTATTTTGCGACTCGTAATACCGCGGCAGGAAAATAAAGTTTAAAATTAAATTCCATGTGCACGTTACGAGTTGTGTGTGAAGCAATGTCCCACCGGCTTACCAGACGTCGGCTCTTTCCGTTAAGATAAAGATGGTGTATGAGCCTATCTGTAATGTCATCCATGGCAGACTTCATGTTGGGAATTCACCGTCTTTCGAGCTGTAAAGTGCCGTTAATCCGTTTCCTTGGTGGGTGGTGGGCTCCTGATTTTGAATAT
Source organism: Lumbricus rubellus (assembly GCA_945859605.1). Classification (NCBI taxonomy): domain Eukaryota; kingdom Metazoa; phylum Annelida; class Clitellata; order Crassiclitellata; family Lumbricidae; genus Lumbricus; species Lumbricus rubellus. The sequence goes on along the minus strand of OX243815.1, from coordinate 41,576,362 downwards.
GTGAAAACCGTGTGTAGGCCTACAAACGAGCTTTGCAGTTAGGGCCTACATGTAAACTGAACCGGTTTGTTACAACGCCGAAGTTCAATATTGGCAGAGGCGCGATGTTTTGTAGGCCTATATTGAGAATTACGATGTATTACAGTTTATCTACCATTGCTACTGCAAGCAAAATTCGCCTCCATATCGCAGAAAATTTCCTCAAAATAAATCCTGTATAGATCTAACCTGCCAGAGACCGTCACGCATATGCGCACATTCCTATTATTATGAACAGGGGACTGGTTGAACACAGAAGTACGACGATTTTTTAAAATATATTTAACGCACATTCCTATAATTAAGCTTATGGACAAAGGACTGCCTGAATACAGAAGTACGACGATTTGTACATAATAGTCGTACGATTTGTACATAATAGTCGTACAAACGCTGTACTGCCGTGTGCAAGCAGGCTATTGATTAGTTATTAAGGATCGTCGGGCTGAATTGTCGCTGGATTGATAATTTTGTCGGGATTAAGCGCCCGGTAGGCCTAGATCTATTAAGTGTCGCGGTATTAAGTGTCGTAGCTTACTACCAAATTCCTAGATTCGATACGATAATAATTAATGGAAAACTCCATCTGAATATCATTCTGAGCAAGCTACATGTACATATTTGAGATGAGTAATAGACGGTGACACCGTGACAGCGTGTTCCAAAGACAAAAGACCAAAATTAATGAGGTAACGAACCGAGACGGTTCTTTAGTGAATTCGGCTGGTGTTTAAAAAATTGTATATGAAATTGTGGCGGGACCACGATTGTAAACCACTTGTTGCAGCTATTGCATGCTATAAATTATTAATGTACAATTTCTATTGATAGGCTATCTATACAATACATGTATATATACACACACACATAGGCCTAATCATGCTGCTGAAAATGTAGTTCTACAAAGTTATTAAAAACGAGGACAAGCGCATGTATGATTTTCTTTCTGCCTTCAGCTGTAAACAATGTTCGTTATTGTCACAAGTCTTTTCCCTCTTCTTCTCTACGTGTGACCTTCAGTCTCTTCGGAAGCTTCTTCGTATAAGTTCGTGGTAGCGTAGGCCTATCCCTAGATAACTGTTTCATTAGCTAAATGGCTAGGTTAAAGAATCTACAGTCTTTCACTGTTTTGTTAACCAACAACGACGACGTGTTTAACTCTTCTTATTATACTCCAAAATCCGATATAAAGTAAAACGATCAGCAACAACACAACAATGACTACACTTGCGTTATCATAACAACTACACGACTACTATCTTCATCAGTCTACTCTATCGCAACTCAACAACAACTCTTACAGCCTATCTCAACGGCTCTCAACACGCAACTCTCCTTCTTCTCTTCCACTCCCTTCTTGTACAATTAACGTACGCTCGTCTAGACGTCACGTGCTGTCCAGACAATCACCTGTGCAGACGCCGCGCGGCAATTTGCACCTGGCCTACTTACGTCGCTGTACGACAATCGGCGTGCACTGATTAAATTAGCTGACATTACCTCCTTCCTTTCTTTTGAAGAGAGCTAATTAATCTCAAAAATTAGCGAACGTATAATGCTTAAACTAAATACAAACAATTCTTATACTAAATGCAATCACAAAATACCTTATACTACAATCTCGATAAGCAGTCTGCTACTACATTCAACTTTCCTTTCTTATAGTTCAACAGAATGTCAAAATTTTGCAATGATAAAGACCATCTGACTAACTTAGCAGACTTCGACATTGACTCAGTCAAATAAACTAAAGGATTATGATCAGTGAACACATTAATCTTGGAACCAATAATGATTTCTTTCAATTTGTTTAAAGCCCATATGATTGCATAGGCTTCCTTCTCAATCGTCGCCCATCTCCTCTGGGTATCTGTCAGCTTCTGGCTGATAAATGAAACGGGACGTTCTATCCCCTCATCGTCCACTTGTGACAGCACAGCCCCCACAGCAAAATCACTGCTATCACAGTACAAATTAAATGGTTTGCCAACCTCGAACATGTACAGAATAACATTCGATAAAACAATTTCTTTAAGAGAATCAAAAGATTTCTGGTGGTCCTCAGTCCAAACAATGTTCTCAGGTGTCTGCTTGCTAGTTAAATCTGTCAATGGTTTAGCAATCTCAGCAAAATTACAAATAAATTGTCTGTAGAAACCAAAGAATCCTAACATTTGCTTCACTTGCTTCTTCGTTTCAGGGTTTTTTAAATTAATCAAACTGTCAATCCTATCTGGATTCATCATCTTCTTCCCTGAACCAATGAGGTGACCGATGAATTTCACCTCACTCTTACCAAACACACATTTCTTCAAGTTCAAAGTTACATTATGCAGTCTTATTTGTTTCAAAAACAATTCTAAATGTTTCAAATGAATGTTCCAATCATCAGAATGGACTGCAATGTCATCAACATAGGGTTCAGTAAATGCATCAATCGGTTGCAAAATCATGTTTATGGCTTTTACAAAAGTCCGTCCAGAGTTAATCATTCCAAAAGGGACACGTGTAAATTCGTACAGTCCATTATGGGTAACGAATGCGGTTTTCCATTGGTCGGATTTCTTCACCGGACAAGTCCAGTAAGCACTGCGACAGTCCAAGACGGAAATAAACTTGGATTTCCCGACTTTGCTCAGCACATCGTTGACGATCGGCATGGGGTATCGACAATTTTCAGTATATGAATTCACGTACCTGTAGTCGCACGCGAGTCTCAAGGATCCGTCCTTCTTCTTGACGATGACCAGCGGACTTGCCATTCTGCTCGACGACGGCTGAATGATGTTTGCTTTCAGCATCTCTTGTATTTGTTTGTCCACTTCTGCGCGGTATATCAACGGTATTCGATAAGCCGTGAACTCCTTCTCTCGAAAGTCTGGTCTCAGCACCACTTCGTGTTCTACCAATGTACATAATCCAGGTTTGTCCGAAAATCTGTCTGCATATCGGTTCAGTACATCCAGTAGCTGTTTCTGTTGCTCGCTCGTAAGATGTCCGATCTGTTCATAGTCCAATTGCAGCGATTTCTGTGTCGTCTCTGCATGGTCTTCTTTCAATGGTAGCTCTACCACTGATCCAAATTCGTCGTCCTCTTCCACGATGAGACCACACGATAATGTTCTTGCGATGAACTTCCTCATTTTGTTGGCATGGACGATTCGTCGGCCGTTTTCATTCATGTCCACCAGATACGAATACTTGGATCTTCTTTGTAGCACTGTACATGGACCATGCCATCGTGAGATCAATTTATTGGTTGACGTTGGATACAGGACGATGACGTTTTCTCCTGGTTCGAATTCTTTATCCTTGGCCCTCTTGTTGTATTGACTGGCGTATTGTTTTTGCTTTTCCTCTGCACAATTCTCAGCAAATATCAAAGCTTTCTCCATGTCTGCTCTTAAGTTCTTCAGGTACTTTGCTGGTTGTACTCCAATGTTTGGCGGTAGATTTATTTCTTTGGTCCAGCTTTCCTTTAAGATAGTTAATGGTCCTCTTGGCATTTTTCCATACACCAGCAGATATGGTGCCACTCCTGTCGTTGCGTTGGGAACTTCTCTCAATGCCCATACGGTAAACGGAATGATTTTATGCCACTGTCTTGGATTTTCCACAATGACATGATGTACCATCTTCTTGAACGTCTGATTCCATCTCTCAACTAATCCAGCTGCCTCTGGATGCCCCGGTGAATCGAATCGTGGACAGCATCCCATCAATTTCAAAAATTCTCTTGTAAGACTGGCTGTAAAATTCGTGCCTCTGTCGCTGGTGATCACAGACGGCACCCCCACGTCAATGAAAAGCTTCATCAAAGCTTCGCACACAGCCTTAGCAGTCAATGACTTCAGCAAGAAGATTGTCGGCCATCTTGTACATGAATCCACTATGCACAAGCAATACTTATGCCCAGCTGCTGACTTCGGTTCTATTGGGCCTACCACGTCCATAGTCATCCGTCGGAATGGAACATCTTCCCTTGGAATTGGTGTAATCGGCACTCGATCCATCACCAAACTTCGTGCCTTCAGCTGACACTTCTCACAGGACTTACAAAATTTCACCACGTCTCGACGCATCTTTGGCCAGACAAAGGACAACTTGATTCTCTCTCGTGTCTTCTCTTCTCCCAAGTGTCCGCCAAATACTGACTCGTGAGCTAATTCCATTACTTGAATTCTTCTCTCTTTCGGTAACACCAACTGATACACAAGCTGATCCAGCATTTGATGCTTCTTATACAGCAATCCATTCACCACGATAAACTCTGATCCTTGGTCTTCAGCGATCCTCCACCACGATTTCAGTGACTCGTCATTTCTCTGCTGCTCCTCGAATTTCTTCGCATCTTCCAGCTGTCTTTCATCGTTCGAATTCTCTGTGAACAAGTCCCTCATACTTGTCTCCAGTTCAGCGTCGCTTCCGGAATCTTCACTATCATTTCGTTCACATGCAGCCATCTCTTCTTCAGTTTCATTGTTCTCAGATGTTGTTCTTTCGTCATCTTGGATGCTGAGTTCATCTTCGCTTTCCGTGTCATCTTCTTGCGAACTTTCGTTTATCGTTTCATCTTCTCCGTCTTCGACTTCTGCTCTCCGACTTTGTGCTCTTGTAGTCACATTCGCTTGTAGCTCTCCTTGCAATATACTGATTGGTGGAACCTCTTTCAGTTCTGCAATTATCTCTGGATGTAGCAGGAACTTTTCTGGATTTTCTTTACACAGTTCTGCTGAAATGCTGGCACACACTAAAGTTAAATATGGCGCGATATTTATTGTCCTGTCCTCTGTAGCTGCTCCTTCGTTACGACCGCTCATCCGCACTTCGATTTTCACCAACTTAGCTGGAATCGGCTCTCCAGCTACACATTGCAAATGAACTCTGCCGATTTCTTCTACTGTCGTTCCTTTCAGTAGTTCCTCGTTGATTACTGGTATCTCGGTCCCCGAGTCAATCAACGCCTCGACTTGCACAGGCTGCCCATCAGTCCCACGTATCTCCACATTTACATGCTGCAACGATATCTTCTTTATGCGTTGACACTCCTCTTTACTTTTTGTTTCTCGACAACTTTCTGCAATGGAAGTAGTCTTTATCGCTTCTTTCAGTATGGTGAACTGCGGCGTACACTTCATCACTGACTTTACTTCTGTTTCTTGGTTGCATTGTTCTTCCCAACCAGGAGGTGCATTTATCACTTGTATCTGGTTTACTCGAAGATTTTCTGCACTTCTGCTAAAGTTCTTCCTCAGATTTGCCGCTCCTGGTGCTTGGCAATGTTTTATTAGGTGTTTATCAGAATTGCAATTGTGGCAACGCTTCTTGATAAAACTTCTTTGCTCCTTGTTCTCCCACTTGTTGTACGGCGTGTAAGATGCATTACTTTCTGTTGGGCGTCCCAGCGGCGGAGTTCGATTGTAGGCTTGTCTGTCCCACGTTGACTGTTGTTTATCTTGCGACCACTGCTTTCCAGAATAATCATCTTTCTTTGCATCATTACTCTTGGCTTGGCTTCCGGTGTCTTTGCTATCCTTGTTCCACTTGGGTTGCTTTTGACTATTGTCCCATGCTTCAAATTTCGGTTTGTCTTGGAACATCACACCAATCCGATTGTTTACATGTATATCTGCGAGATCTGCAACATTACTAGCTTCCAAGCATTCTGTGCCCTCTTTTGCTAAGACAAACTGTAGTGGACCTGGTGGTAAACATTCTTTCAGCTTATCCGCCACTAACAAATCAAACAGCTTCTCGTAGTCTTTGTCCACTCGTCTACTTCGGACATAATAATTCAACAGGTTCTTCAGCCTAGCCGTGAACATCGTATACGTTTCTTCGGCTGTCTTCTTGGCATCTGCAAACCTTGACCTGTACTCACGAGCTGTTAACTTGAATTCCTTCAACAAATGCTCTTTCACTGCATCGTATTTATCTAAATTCTCAAATGACAATCGATTCAATACCGTTCGCGCTCTCGGGGTCATCAATGGCAACAACAATTTCACCCAATATTGCTTTTCCACAGCGAAGCTATTGAATGCATTTTCAACTGTTTCAAAATATAATGGCACTTCCATCATATCATACGGCATCTTCGGTAACACATGCTTCATTGCGTCACCTATCTTCTTAATCTTGGACACCATTGTCTCACTTTCTTTGAGTCTAATCTGTTCTGACACTTCTCGGCTCTTACGATCATCTTCGTCTCTCTTCTTCAGTCGATCTTGATCTTCGATTCTCCGCAGTTCTTCTTGTTCAATCTTCTGCTGCAACAGTTCTAACTGCTTTCTGCGTTCTTCTTTTTCAATGGCCATTTCTTTAAGTTGAGCCTCCTTGATAGCAAGTTTCTTTTGTTCTAACTGCATCTGCTCTTCTCTTTCTCTTTCTGCTTTTGCCAAATTGTCTTTTCCGGCTTGAAATTCTTCCTGACGAATTTCTTCTGCTCTCTCCAGTTCTTGTAAACGCATCTTTTCTTTTTCTTCCTCGCGAGCCTTTTTGTCCTCAATCTGCTGCTTTCGTATTTCTTCATCGCTTTTTCTTGCTTTTTCGTACTCTATCATTAACTCCATCCTTCTTCGTTCTGATTCGTCACGATCTATTTTCATTTGTTCTAACTGAAGCTGGAACTGTTGCTTCTGCATGTCTATCTCTTGTTGTCTTATCATTTCTAATTTTTCTGCTCTTTCCGCTCGTTGCTCCTCTTTCTCTTTCTCCTCTTGTTTACGCTCTTTCTCCTCTTGTTTACGCTCTTTCTCCTCTTGTCTGCGCTGCTCTTCTTTCTCTTTTTCTTCTTGTTTACGCTCTTTCTCCTCTTGTTTACGCTCTTTCTCCTCTTGTCTGCGCTGCTCTTCTTTCTCTTTTTCTTCTTGTTTACGCTCTTTCTCCTCTTGTTTACGCTGCTCCTCTTTCATTATCATGAATTGCAGCAACGCCTCCATAGACATCGGTGCCTCAGGCTTCTCCACTGGCTTCTCCGCAGCGCCTCCGACAGCACCTTCTTCTTCTTTCTTAGCCCAAACCTCGGCTAAATTTCTCATCAATTCTTCCCTCGACATTTGTTCAACTTCTTCTGCGTCTAGATCTGCTTCAATTAGCAGTTTTATCAGTCTATCAGTAGACATCTTCTTAATATTTGCTTGCTTTTTCTCCGTAAGTTTCTCCATCTTACTTCTTTACTTTACTGATGCTAGTCGATAAATAGTAGGCTACTCTTCAAATGTTTGCAATTGACTGACTTCAATTCTTTAAGCAAACTTCAATAGACAAGCAAGTTTTTTCTACCTCGTAGTCGTTGTGTTGTCGTTTCTCACTGACGTACGGATGCTCGATGTATCGTTGCTTCTCCCGTGTGCTCGGCTCCTCGATAAATTCACAGCGTCCGTTCCTCCACAACGTCTGTTGATTGAATAGAATCCCTCCGTTCGTAACTACGATCGTTCTCCTGCAACTTGGATCGTTATCCTGCAACTTGGATCGTTATCCTGCAACTTGGATCGTTATCCTGCAACTTGGATCGTTATCTCACCGCAACGACACCAAATGTCACAAGTCTTTTCCCTCTTCTTCTCTACGTGTGACCTTCAGTCTCTTCGGAAGCTTCTTCGTATAAGTTCGTGGTAGCGTAGGCCTATCCCTAGATAACTGTTTCATTAGCTAAATGGCTAGGTTAAAGAATCTACAGTCTTTCACTGTTTTGTTAACCAACAACGACGACGTGTTTAACTCTTCTTATTATACTCCAAAATCCGATATAAAGTAAAACGATCAGCAACAACACAACAATGACTACACTTGCGTTATCATAACAACTACACGACTACTATCTTCATCAGTCTACTCTATCGCAACTCAACAACAACTCTTACAGCCTATCTCAACGGCTCTCAACACGCAACTCTCCTTCTTCTCTTCCACTCCCTTCTTGTACAATTAACGTACGCTCGTCTAGACGTCACGTGCTGTCCAGACAATCACCTGTGCAGACGCCGCGCGGCAATTTGCACCTGGCCTACTTACGTCGCTGTACGACAATCGGCGTGCACTGATTAAATTAGCTGACAGTTATGATAATAAAAAATACTCATAATTATATCTACATACATGCACACATAGAAAAAAACATAATTATACGAGTTGTCTATACTTATACACATGATGTCTGTGATGCGGGAGAAAGAATTATGCATCTCAACCAAATTCAAACGCATCGTTTCCTGACCGTTGCCTAATCTACTTGTGTCCTACTCGTAAATTTGCTAATTATAGTTACGCATCATCTGTAATAATTATTGTCTATAATAATTATTGTTTATATGTAAATGACAAAATCTCTACGTGCGCCATCTGGTGGAGTAAAACCACTTCCTAATTTCGACGGACTGCTGCCATCTCGCGGAGGTTCCGTCGTAACCGGAAACAGTTGTTGGTCGATGGAGCTGGTCAACATCCGGCGATATCTATCAGATACAAGCACGTGACCTCTGCTGTCCTCCACATCATCGTCGTCTACGTCGCAAGTTGCAATGGGTTTTCTACTTTCACTCTTTGATGATGCCGACAGCAAATCGTTTGATCTTGCCGAAATGGCCTTTGGTGATGCTGAAAGTTCGTTTGATCTTGCCGAAATAGTCTTTGATGATGCTGACAATTCGTTTGATCTTGTCGAAACAGCCTTTGGTGATGCCGACAGTTCGTTTGATCTTGCCGAAATGGTCTTTGATGATGCCGACATGGCGTTCGATGCGTGAGGAGCGAACTTCAAAACAGAGTAAGAACTGTTGGAGATATTTCTCAGGGAACTTGATCGGGCAACTCCATCGAGTTTCAGTCGTGATAGACTTCTATTCGTGATATCATTTAAGGAAACAGGACTGGATATCTTTTGTCCTTGACTGTCGTCCATCCCTGGACTCTTCATATCTCGGAAGGATCGCGACTTCCGGCATGCTACTGGATTGTTGCCACCGGTTTCTCTGCTACCGATTGATTCTTTCCCTTGTGTGGCAGAACTGATCCCTTCAGAGCACAAAATTTATTACTGACACTTATCTCAGTAATGAACTTCTAAGAGACCCCAGAACAGTCAAACTGTTCACTACATAGCACGGGGGGACGGAGTAGGGTGGGGCGTTTTGCCCTGTCTACACTATGGAGCAGAGCTGCAAAGGAATAGTCACCACCACTATTTGGGACAAAGTTACGCTCATGCTGGTGTTTAAAAAATTGTATATGAAATTGTGGCGGGACCACGATTGTAAACCACTTGTTGCAGCTATTAATTATATGCCATAAATAAAATTATTAACCTACAATTTCTATTGATAAGCTATTTATACAATATAGGCTACACACAAATAATCATGCTGCTGAAAATGTAGTTCTACAAAATTATTGTAAACGAGGACAAGCTCATGTATAATTTTTTCTGCATTCAGGCGTAAACTCAAAAATACTCATAATTATATCTACATACATGCACACATAGAAAATAACATAATACGAGTTGTTTATACTTATAAGCTTGCTCCTGATGTCTGTGATGCGGGAGAAAGGACCACTCAATCTCAACCAAAGTCAAACTACATCGTTTTCCTGATAGCTGCCTAATCTACTTGTGTCCTACTCGTAAATTTGCTAATATAGTTACGCATCATCTGTAATAATTATTGTCTATAATAATTATTGTTTATATGTAAATGACAAAATCTCTACGTGCGCCATCTGGTGGAGTAAAACCACTTCCTAATTTCGACGGACTGCTGCCATCTCGCGGAGGTTCCGTCGTAACCGGAAACAGTTGTTGGTCGATGGAGCTGGTCAACATCCGGCGATACCTGTCAGATACAAGCACGTGATCTCTGTCCATATCATCATCGTCGTCTACATCGCAAGTTGCAATGGGTTTTCTACTTCCACCCTTTGATGATGCCGACAGTTCGTTTGATCTTGCCGGGATAGCCTTTGATGATGCCGACAGTTCGGTTGATCTTGCCGAAATGACCTTTGATGACGCCGACAGTTCGTTTGATCTTGCCGATATAGCCTTTGATGATGCCGACAGTTCGTTTGATCTTGCCGAAATAGCCTTTGATGATGCCGACAGTTTGTTTGGTCTTGCCGAAAGAGCCTTTGATGATGCCGACATGGCGTTCGATGCGTGAGGAGCGAACTTCAAAACAGAGTAAGAACCGGGGGAGAGGTTTCTCAAGGAACTTGATCGCGCAACTCCGTCGAGTTTCAGTCGTGATAGACTTCTATCGGTGATATCATTTAAGGAAACAGGACTGGATATCTTTTGTCCTTGACTATCCTCCATCCCTGGACTCTTCATATCTCGGAAGGATCGCGACTTCCGGCATGCAACTGGATTGTTTCCGCTATTGTCTCTACTACCGACTGACTCTGTCCCTTGTGCTCGAAGGATCCCTTCGCCCGGGATGCTCTCTCTCCGAACCTTCAGACACGGTTTGAGGGAGTGGAGGTTTCGTTGGAAGTCTGAGGACGTAATCGGGGAACCAAAAATCGGGGAATTCACTTTGCCAGTAGGCGGCGTGGATCCAAAATTCCTGACGGGTATTTCCGAGATGTCCACGAACCACTTTCTGGTGGAAGGTTTGCGCCCGTCACCGTTCATGAGTTCAGCCTCATCGGCGAAACTGACTGACAGGGAACCGTTGCTCCTTATGAAACCGGTTTCAGTTGAATTATCGTAGTCTGCTGACCTGCCTCCTAATGCTTCTTTTAGGCCTATTCTTGTTTTGTCTTGACCAGGTATGCCGCTACTTGTTGTTTCTGATGTCCTACTTTTGGCAGACGACAGTTCACTGGTTGTCACTTGCACGTAACCGGAAGACATTAAATTCTCAGGCGATGCTGTTTCCCTGATCTGCGCTGGTCTGCTGCTGTCCACGCAGCCTGGTTCTGTGTTTCTTACTCGCCCGAAACTTTTTAAATCAGGAACCGGTTCTCTTGTTGTTCTTACACTGCGATTCATAACCGAATCAAGTGGTCCACTGTTGCATACGTTCTTATTGCTCTCTCTTTCTGCAATATCCGTTTCCTGCCTTCCAAAGAGAGGCTCAGAGGCCACGGCGACAACTGGAGATTTAACCTCGACCTCATTCTCCTCGTTATCCAGTAGAAGGGCACCGTCCACTGATCTCCTGTCCCCTCTGGATTCCCTGTTGAGGTTCAAGACCGGTTTCGTGATACGATGAAATTGGTCGCTCAGCGAGAAACGCTTAAGGGAGGAGAATTGAGGTTTCTCACTGGCCAGGGAGGGGTCCCCTCCCTCGAAGGGAACAAATCTTCTGGAAATGTCTGGAGTGTAGGCTTTTCTAAAATTGACGGTCCTATCAGCTAAAACGCTTTCTTTATTAGCTCCACTGTTTATCCGCAGCTTTTCGGTTTTATCCTCTCGTCTGATGTCCACGTAACTTCTTCTGCGTTCTACGTCATTCAATTTAGTAAAGGTGACGTCACTTCCTTTGCCATCTACGTCATTCCCGCCTCTGTCGACGTCAGCTCTTTTGCAATCTACTTCGAATTTTTTGTACTCCGGTAGCTTCCATTCCGAGGAAAATCTTCTCTTATCTCCATTTTGGTCAGATTTGTTCATTCCTCTGGTTGTCACGTGACTTTGTCGGGTTTCTACGTCACATGAGTCACGCCTGACGTCACCTTTCGCGCCGTTTGAATCGTTTCGTCTGCATCTCGAATGATCACGTCGTATGATGACGTCATTGCGTCGAAATGCGACGCCATCGAACCGTTTGGTTTCGTCGACGTCATTGCTGACGTTGCGTGGACGTAGTCTGACGTAGTCAACTGGTTTCTCATGCGTCATCGAATCAGGGGCTTTTGTAGTTTCCCGCCTGGTGAATTCCTTCGAATTTCCGGCAGCCTTGTTTCGAATTGAGAGCCCGCTAACTGCATGAGTTTGGACTTTTTCTTGCTTTTCCGAATCATCAATGAGGGGCTCATCGGTAAATTTGTCTTCTTTCTTCTTTATGCTTGAACGAAGGTTTGACAAGACGAGGTCGAGTCGTTCTGTGCTTAGGGTCGGATGAGACGTTGCAAAAGGCGCTAGAAAAGCGTCTTTATCCTTCGGAATCAGTCTTTTGTTCCAACCGCCATTCGACGCCATTGCCCTAAATTCAACAAAAGGATGAAGATAATTGTCAGTTTTATGCAAACGAAACTCAATGCATTTTGGAGTGATCATCGTTGTAAGCAATCCATATAATTTTTATTATACAGAGTGGAATGATAGACACTGTTTTGAGCACTTGGGTTTATTACGCGAAGAGCACGGCTTCTAATCCGTAGCCGTATTAGGGTTGTGGGCCCATGTGGGAGCTTAAGCACTCCAACCTTTAATCAACTCTTGCTCAGTGCCATCTGTCATGTCATCACTACTACGCTTACGAAGGGGACGTAATTAATTAAAGAGAGTTGTGCTAATTGTTCATCATCATCATCATCGTCGTCGTCGACATTATCATCATCATCGTCGCCATCGCCATCGTCATCGTCATCATCGTCGTCGTCGTGGTTGTCGTCGTCAGTGTCATCGTCATCATCATCATCATCATCATCGTCATCATCACCATCATCATCATCATCATCACCATCACCATCATGGTGGGCACGTAAATGAGAACGATAATTGGTGAGGTCCATTGCTCTTCTTACTTACTGTTTTGTTCTAGTAGTGCACTGCTTGAAGCAACACATTAAAAAGTCATTTCAACGCTGCTTCCAAGTTTGCTTCTATCCGGATGATCTGGTAGCCTACTTATTAAGTCAGTCTGTAATGAAATTAATGCTAAGACAAAGAGGCGACCTTTAGTGAGTTTTTAAAGGGTGTAGGTTTTAAATTAAGTTGAGAACAAAATGACACAAGTGATTGATGAGATAAGTTTAGCCTAGAGGATAGATAATTCCCGTTGGGTTGTTTACAATGATGATCGCTCCAAATAATGTCGGCCGCATGTACATGAACATGAGAGACTTCGCAGAAGGAACAGATATATAACTAAGCCGGAAAATACATCGTAGGCTTACCTATAGTGAACAAACAGGGAGAGAGTTTCAAAGTCTTGATACAATAATTGATAAAACTTGTGCATTACCAGAACGTAGCCTACTTTTTTCTTTTGACGACCTGCATGGTTGAACATTTGTAAGTCTACAGAATAAAGACTGGCTTTAGGCCAATTTACTATAATGCCATGGCTGAACCGAGGAGCAACTTCTTGGCTGGACTGGATGCCGACCAATCACATGCATACATGTAGGTTAAAAATTAGCCTATTGTCCACAATTTTAAGTGTAGGCTAGGTATATTTCTATGGTATTGCGAAGAGTTCAGAACTTCTTGCTAGATAAATAAAGTTAATATTATTAGATCTATTATTATGCCAAACTTTGAACATGTAACCTCTGTTCTTAAAATCTTCGTGTTACCGACAAAAAGTGAGTTGCAATAATCAAGTCGGCTACTAGATTAATCCATTAGCTTAACCGGAGACATTCTTAAAGACATGTGAACATAGGCTATATAGCGCCCATCTCTGTTACGACGAATCACGCAATTATATAATGTCAGATCGATATACCAAGCATACATACACTTACCTTTTGATCGTTAAAATCTAATCTCACCACACATTAAAAGCACCTACTATAACCCACTGCGTAAGCATTTAGGCGTTTGCATTTTCAGTCTAGCCTCAACTTTCTATTCTTAAAACCTTAATAATATAAACACGTATAATTATCTAGGCTAAACTTATGACACACCGTTATGATGCACGCATTCCTGTTTAAATCGGCCTCAGGTAACCCGATTGAAAACATTTCTTTGAGGCACACGAGAGCGCAAGTCTAACTACACTGTGTCCGGAAAAAAAACAACCAGTTTTGTAAATATGAAAATAAATAGTAAATATTCATCGATTTTCACAATTCAAACACCATTTTAATCCTCACATATTTCTCTAACAATTGTGAAAATATAAAAGTTCCAGTCCAAATAATGACGTCATAATGACGTCATTTGCACAAAAAGTCAAATTTAAGAGATAAATGCGCAAAATCATCCACAATTTCAATATTTTATCATGTAATTTATCAATAATAAATGTAAGTTTAATTTTATTTTTATATCTGAATTATGTCAGACTGCAATTTGTGGTCAAGGAGTAGGTACACCTTTGGCTTCAACATAAGCGTCAAAAGGGTCGCGCTAATACCCAACAGCAGCATCGATAACCAGCTTATCAAAACCTCCGAGGCGTTAACAATTCGCTTACGGAGTTCTTCAATGTCTCTTATCCTTGTCTTGTAGCCTGCACCTTCTCCTCCATCAATCTCCAACTCTTATTATCAGTGGGATTTAAGCGGGCGGCCGTTTTGCGGCCAAAGATTAAGATGAATGAATTCCGAGTCTTTTTAGTCAACAGATCAACAGATTCACGAACTCAGTGAGCTGAAGCGCTATTTTGTTGAAATGTGTAGGCTATTGTTCCGAATATTCTCGGATATCAGGCACCACTTTTTTATAGAGCAGACAATCCCTCTAATAAGCTGCATTTATTTTCACTTCTGGTTCTATTAAATGGATTTCCGTTTTACCAAAAGCCAATAATACCAACCGAACCATGCATGAATGGCCGGCTATATGCATTTTGATGCAACTGACGTCATTATGACGTCATTATTTGGACTGGAACTTCTATATTTTCACAATTGTTAGAGAAATATGTCAGGAATAAAATGGTGTTTGAATTGTGAAAATCGATGAATATTTACTATTTATTTTCATATTTACAAAACTGGTTGTTTTTTTCCGGACACAGTGTATATAGCGACCTACGTTGGCATAAATACATTCTGCTTGAAATAACACGCGATCCAAACTATATTTAATAGATTCACACGTAGTAGGACCTATATGTAATAGGCTATACGCCTGTGCTAATGAATACGTACCTAACTCAGCTGAATATTCAACAGGTTGATTGCTACAGTGTCTGTAGGTATAAGTCTGATTTATCCCGGTTTCTTAACGAGTGGATCATTTCAATAACAAATCAAAAATTTATGGGTTAATCGTTCGATATCACTCACGCAACTGTTGTGTGAATCGCTAAAGAAAACCGTTTTGTGTTGTTTCAACTCCATTGCATGATACTAAACTCATCATGATGGCATATCTTACTCATTTAGACCTGCAGGGTAGCTTTCAAACGCTGTGATGCGGCGCAATGTATGGGGCGGTGGTGGTGAGAGCACAATTGGCGCACAGATCTAGATACACGGGCAATTGGAGTATGTATAGGCCTACATGTATACATGTACGTATAGCATTGGTGCCGAAGGCGATTTGGACGGACATCAGTCGCTGAACTGATTGGCAGGATTCTAAAGCGATCTGTTAGCAACAGGACACATAGCATGGGACTCTGTCATCTCTCACTGTGCCTTTCTCTCGGTCTCTGCCTCTGTCGCTGTCTGTCTCTCTTTGTCTGTGCCTGTACCTCTTTCTCCTTGATTCCTTCTTTCTAGATCTCGCTATCTAAAACCTCTCTCTCTCAATTTGTCACTGCGCTGTTGATCTGCTGGTGTTTCTCTGTCTGGGTCACTCTGTCTCTGTCTTTTTCTGTCTTTCTTTTTCACACGCTCTTTGACTCATGTCCGGCGATATTTGACCAGCAGGTTTGTGTGAGTGTAGAAGTTGCGAGGTAATTCGACAGTTGATTCACAGCGCCAAATCAATGTAGGCCTACTATACAATGTCATGTTAATCATTTCGAATTCGTCATTAGCACAGTGGTCACCACCACGGTCACCACCATGGCCACCACCACGGTCACCACCATGGCCACCACCATGGCCACCGCAAACACCATGCTCGCCCACCACCTCCTCATACAGTCACTAACTCCACCGCCACAATTGCAAAACTTTTCCCACATCTTGCCTCAGCATAATTATTCTACTAAGGCCAATAATAGTGTAAAATGACTTATCTTAGCTGACGTGTAAGAATTGGTAACCATGCTTTCCTCGCAATTATTATTATTATTTTTATGCGCTGGTCAGTTTTTCAGACTTCGCTTTCACTATTCATTACATCACCAGATCACCTCAATTTAACATTCCATCGTATCCGCGGTCTGAAATCAAACGCTGCTTTCATGGAACATTTCGAGTAGGCCTAACTATAATAGATAGATGCCAGACCGCTTTTTCGTTACTGTACGAGTGTACAATGTACGTACATAGCTTTTCACTTATGAATGTATACAATATTATAAGCGCATTTGAACTCTGATGTGGTACTCGCTAACAACATACGAAAGGTTCCAGCTTATATTTCTTGCCATATCCGTTCCGTATATGCACATAAAAGTTCGTCAGTTTCTTTCCGTTGTGTTCTGAGCCTTTGCCGAGTCTTTCTGTCCAACTGATTTCGTCCACAGATGTTCGTACTGACGTCCATTAACTGTCACGAGATGGGACTGCGGAGGTGGCAGAGGAGGTGAAGATTGTGTTGCTGATGGTGATGAAGGGTCATAGGGCGAATGGTGATTGGACGGGAGAGAGGATGGTGATGATGTTGACGGAGGTACAGCTTGCTTCTTCACATCTTCTTCTTCCATCAGACCACGTGACTCGTATCTCCGACTAATAACACAATCAAGACATCTGCATACCATGGTTATGAAAGAAATGTATCGACGAAGAGTAGGCTACACTTATGAACCTAGAATGAAACAAGGTATACTATAAATAGCCTGAAACAGACCCAAAATACTCGAATAAATTGATGCAGCCTGAAATAGACTCAGAATAATAGAGAAAAAATAATGTCCACTGAAAGTGACTCAGAAAACCATAGTAAAATAAGGTAGCCCTATTCAAAATGCTATCGCATGTCGAATGAATAATGGACATTGGACAATTATACTATTATAGACGTTAGTAAAATCGGTCAGATATATAATTCACCTTGTCACCTTGTGCTGTCAGTTCGTTGAACTCTAGCGATCGACAAGGCCAGCCTTCTCCATTGAATTTATAATTAGGCCTATATAATTCCAAATCCTTCCGTCAACCAACCGAAATTCTGTTCCAATCCAATCACATCTGTTCTGAGCTGTTCTAGTCTATTGATCTAATCTAATCTTCAACCAAAATGAGTTTAGACGTATTTTGATGATGATTAACCTTTTCCGAAGAATCTGTAGAAGAACGAGAAAAACGATGAGAAGAAGAATTGTCACAACAGCACAGACGACAACGACTACAATAACAATAACAATAACATTATCACTGATAGTTGGATGGGTGAATGGATGGATCGTAGGATGGTTGGATTGTGGATGTTTGAATATAAAAATTTGGATGGACAGTTTCAAGCTGGAAGAATCGGCGGAGTGAATGAATGGGTGGATGGATGGAGGGATGAATGGATGGAGTATGTTCGAATAGATAGTACGAAGGATAGTTTCGGGCTGGATGGTTCGATGGGATGATGGATGGATAGATGAATGAATGGATAGACGGACTACATGCGTTTAAAAAGGTATTTGGATGGATGGTCTCAAGCTGGAAGAATCAATGAAGTGATTGAATCGATGGATTGAAAGAATGGATGAATAGATGACTGGATGAACGGATTGAGTGTACTGTGTTCAAATATATAATTGGATGGATAGTTTTTAGACTGGAAGTATCGATGGAGTGAAAAAATTGACGTACAGATGAATGGATGAACGGATGGATGGATTAATGGGATGAACTGATGGATGGATTATTGGATGGATTAATGGGATGAACTGATGGATGGATTATTGGATGGATTAATGGATGGATGTATGGATGGATTGATGGATCAATGGATGAATGAATGGATAGATTAATGGATGAACGGATGGCTAGATGAATGGAAGGATGGATGAAAAGATGAATGGAAATGCCTGTGAGTTCATCAATCGAGACGTTTGATGAGAGACTTACTGGATAAGTGATTCCTTGATGAAACAACTTCATCTGGAATCTGATCTTCAGCTGATAAAACAATCAATCAATGGCATCGCTTACAACGCCACAGCAGAATCCATCATGGTCACATCAAACGATCATCGCCACAATCACGCGGCTATATATATATATATGCTTATAAAAGTAGATCATTGCTTTACACAGCTTTATACACATATTATGTATATTATAACACTCTTCTTTACACAGCTTCTGTATTTATGTAGTCTAACTCTTGTTTTTTTACACTGCTTTCACGTGTAGGCCTACCTTTACATGCATGCTCTTTACACACCTTAAATTATCTTGTAACTCTACAATCATGTTCTGCACACAGCTTTTACATGTATCTCTATGTATTACACAGTCTATATTGTGTATCTACACATGACATCCTTTATAAAAGCGCTACATAGACTACTGAGAATGGCAAGGTACCGGCACATATATTATTAGAACTATAGCCTATATATTATACTAGCTGGGGTACCCGACGTTGCCCAGGAATTTTAGGGTTCGGGCCGTTCCCGCCAATCTTTCCCGAAAACATTGAAATGAAAATTGTCCAAATAAATTATGTCATCGATGGCTGGTAGCGTGACCTACTTACGTGCCGTGCAATTGGCCAGCGGTCTTCTCCACTCATCGTCGTCATCGGAACAGTTGAGTGGCCACGTGACATCAGAATATAAACATTGTATGTAACCGTAGTCACCGTTCACGCGTACGAATTGCGCATGCGCAGGTATGTCTTCCGGATCCGGGCAACCATAGACTGCACATAATTTACGGTGACAGTTTTTTGCATAATAATGAGTCTTCGTTAAATAAGATTTTAAATATAATCGCAATAATTGAATGTAGCCCTTAATTCAGTTCTTTTAAATTTGGACACTGCAAAAAAGGCATGACAAAAAGTTTACTCCAAGCCCAAATTTAATCAACGGAATTGTTTCTTTGTTATCGTTATTACTTGCCACACAAAGAAGCTTTATTTACCAAAGTTAGTTTTTCTGCATGC
Source organism: Lumbricus rubellus (assembly GCA_945859605.1). Taxonomy (NCBI): domain Eukaryota; kingdom Metazoa; phylum Annelida; class Clitellata; order Crassiclitellata; family Lumbricidae; genus Lumbricus; species Lumbricus rubellus. Next base: position 41,557,245 of record OX243815.1, on the reverse strand, counting down.
ATTATGGAGATCAAGAAGACATAATAATTATGTATTGACATAATTATTTTGAAAATTTTCAAGAAGACATAAATTATTATGCAAGTAAACAGAGAAAGTAGCCGTATACTGTAGGCCTATTTACCTTCGTACTGGACAAGATACACCCCATCACTGTTGATTGGACTGGTCATCCAAATTTTGACCAGATGGCCAATGGACTCGAACGCATTGTCTACCTTACGTCTGTTCTGACCACAAAGGAAGGTCATCTGCGGGCGACCATTGTCATAGATAATTCCATACTCCTTGCAGACTGCTACGACCGATTCTGGATCCACACCAGTTCGATTTTCCCACGAAGTATTATAGGTGGCGTGATGACCTGCGAGGTCACCGAGTGCAAAGTCATACAGGGTCAGTCTGACCCGTTGACCTGGTTGACCTTTAATGACCCAAGGATGACTGGTAGCGTCGCACGTGGGCGCCTCTGACGTCATATCGGATACGAGAAAACCACGTGACCGCGTGACGTTTATCTCGTGATGGGTCTTGCAGTAATCAGACGTCACCGATTCAACTGTAAATTTCAAATGAACAAATTAAATCTTTACATGTTTGATTACATCTTTTGTATGTTTTTGGTATAACTCAAGTTAGAATATTTATTTCTTCCATTTGAAATAAACAATGAGCAGGTATCGAGGAGTACGAATTAGTGCAGCACTAACTCCGATCGTTTTTGACAAGCAATGGAAGCCGTGGAAGAGCACAACCAGTGCTTCCGAAGTAATCCCCTTCTACTCGTCACTGTCCTTGGACTCTCATAATATTAATTGGACTGGGAGTGCCTCTAAGTAGTTTATTGAAAAGGCGCTATATAAATGCTCTGAATGAATGAATGAATGAATGAATGAATGAATGAAAGAGAATGCCAATTTACTGAATCCTACTCAACGCACATGTTGCTATATTGATCGAGGATGGTTGAAGACAAGACAAGACACAATGCACTACATACAAGAGTCGATAAAGATGACGATGACGATAATGATGGTGAGGGGGAAAAGGTAATGAGCTAGGAAAAAATAAAACGCAGAAGAAAATTATACAAAGGAAGACATAATTATTATAGGGCCTAGTCAGTCCTATATCTTGATGCAAAGCTCAGTTTGCCACGGAACACGATCATTTCCGTCTGCAGCAAGGTCCACTGTGCATCATGCCCTGGACATTGGACATGGACATTAGACAAGGTAGGCCTATATACTGTTAATCTGCGCTCTTTGCTTCAAGTAACATCACCGACCATTCCGTGGTAGATCTATAGCGGTGCAACTAGTGTGTCTGAAGTAATCCCTCTTCTACTTGTCACTGTCCTTGGACTCTCATAATAATAAATTATACGCGACCATTTGATATCTGCTAACACCCACGTTGGCTACATAATAGTACCTATACATGTACGAAGATCCGTGGATTCGATTAGAAATGCGAAGACCATTAATATTCTATGAATGTCGTAGAACAACGGATGTCACCGGTCTCTTGATAATACTGAAACTTAGATAAACTGCCGCTTGCGACCGTGATCTAGAGAAGCGCCTTCGTCTGGTGTTTTACGATCTTCAGAGATGCATGGGGACTATCCGTTACGAAGAGGTCTGCGAGTATATAAGTATACGAATGTAAGTATGCTTGTATGTATACACAATACATGTACATATACAAGCATTATGCACAAGTATGCATACATGCATGTGTGCATGCATGCATGTATGCATGCGTGTATGTACGTATGTGTGTAAAAACTGTGTATGTATGTATGTATGTATGTATGTATGTATGTATGTATGTATGTATGTATGTATGTATGTATGTATGTATGTATGTATGTATGTATGTATGTATGTATGTATGTATGTATGTATGTATGTATGTATGTATGTATGAATGTATGTATGTATGTATGTATGTATGTATGTATGAATGTATTTATGTATGTATGTATGTATGTATGTATGTATGTATGTATGTATGTATGTATGTATGTATGTATGTATGTATGCCTGCATGTATATATGTATGTATGTATGTATGTGTGTATATATATGTATACATGTATGAATGTATACTTGTAGGCCCTATGTAATAATATGTATGTGTGCATACTTGCATGTGTATATGGGTTTGTGTATAAAATTATGTATGTATGTACGTCCGCATGCATACATAGTTTCATGCTGCCTGTGTTTTTTGTATAAAAACTGTACTTATTTCTCAGTGGACGGATAGATGTTTAATGAAGCCAAGAGAAATCGTTTATCGGTCGCTTTGACTCCTGCATCCCGCGAGAGACCGAAGGAAATGCCAGACTCTCTCGAGTTTTCGGGTGGGGGGTGTTGTCGTTCCGGGGCTTTAGAAAAATCCAATGACCGTTCTGATCGCCGTTGGTTTTCGTTCACATCGTAGTCGATATTATTATGGTCTCGACTCTTTGATTTATTATCCTTCGTTGCTTGTCTTTCCATCTCTTCTGGGACTCTCTCTCGGGTTTCGACGAATTCTGGTTCTAAGAAGATTGACTTTCGTATCGCGGCCCATGTTGGAAATCCCTTCAATCTGGCAGTCAATAACTCATGCATTAACGTATTCATTCGGGTTTTTTGCTTTCATTCCGTCGCTCGTCCATGCGTTAAAACATTCCTGATATAATTTACGCATTCTTTCTTTCAATCATTCATTTAGAACAGTTATTGCATGCTTGTACATGTATAAGCCCGGCGGCCCACAGATATTTTTCCAGTAAAGAAAAACACAATACATATTTAGCAAGAGCTTGAAACACCGCTCGTTCGAAGCGTCAGTTTTCAATTGGTTCTTTGGAAATGTGGAGTTGGAATGGAATTAAACAATTATTGTCGGTGTTGTGGCCAATGGTCGGATCGACGACGGTTAAAGTTAGTTAAAGGAAACACTCGCAAATTTGTCTCACAACCACGACCATGAAAAACTGTTGCAGTAAACATCCTTTTGTAAAGACTTAGAATAATAATTATCTGCTGATTAACAACAATTATGAATGTGCCAACCTGTCACGCATGAGTAGGCCGCCTCGAGGTACGTCTTGAGTTCCTTAAGGCACGGTCCAGTCGCCTCGAACTCCGCGTCAGGGATGCGTATCTCGCAGACCCGTCGACCGGAACATCGCCGGTCAGCCATCTCAAGGACGTCCGTCACGCATCCGACGTATCCGGCCACGTCGACCTCAACGCACCGACCGATGCGCATCCGACCGTAGAGGGCACGGTCGAGTAGGATGACATCACCCTCTGGACATTCTGCTCGAAATACCTCAGTGTCGCAGTACTCGCCACTCCTCAGCACTGACGAAAATCAACAACAATTATGATGATATAAATTATTTTATGGAGAGCATTTGCTAGTAATGTAAACAGTGCAGTGTTTTTTTTACAGTTTTGCAGGAGCGTTTTTGAGAATTTTTGTGTTTATTTAAAAAGTGCTATGTTTTTATCGCTATGCACTATGAGTTGAAAGTATTTTCAAGCAAGATAAAAGAAAAGTGCGGTGTTTATTATCGTCTTCTCAGTCATCGTAGTCATTTGAAGCACATTTATGACATAAGCAGAATTTTGAACTATTTCGCTCCCAATTTCTACTGCAACATCCCTAGCAACGTATCCCTCGCAACGCATTCGATGGATGTAACTAGTCTTAGCCTACTTTCTGATGGTATTGAATATTATTATAGATCTTATAGAATGTAACATATCATATATCATGTATACTGACTAAGATACTTGAGCGTATTAATTTTATGTATTTTCCGGGTTCAACTCTTCAAAGTAATTGATAATTACCAAATTATGAAGGTAGGCCTACATAAGTCTGAACTTTCACACCATCTGAAGGTTGTTGACGGGATTCCGTTGGATGATTCTACGTGTCTGCGAGGGATCGTAACTGATGACTGTTTTCGGCTCACTGTGACTTATTTTGCTAATTGATGAAATTTTCTTGTTGTTATGACACTTAGCATCACTTCAGCTAGTTAGCGCAGAGAGCGCCTCTGAGTATATTTCTTGAAGAGGCGCTGTATAAATGCTCTAAATAAAATAATGTCCTTTGTAGCCTCGTGAAATGGAAACCCTAAACGCTTTCTCGCTGCGTTCCTGCTAAGATAGCCAATTGTTCTTGATGGATGGACATTAAGCTTTTTTGGATGCTGAACATAATTGTGCCTCTCTCTAGCTCTCTTGGTGTATATGTGTGTCTATTTCTTCCCAGTCTGTCTCTGTCTCTCTATGTTTCTTTGTCTGTCTGTCTCTCTGTCTCTCTGTCTCTGTCTCTATCTGTCTCTCTCTATGTCTCTCTGTCTTTATCTGTCGCTCTGTATCTGTACTTGTCTCCCTGTCTTTGTCTGTCTCTCTGTCTCACTGTCTCTATATGTCTCTTTGTCTATATGCATGTCTCTCTGTCTCACTCTTTCTCTATGCCTGTCTCTGGCTATATTCTAGTCACGTGATTGATGATTAGGAGGCCAGATGACGTCTTTGATGACGTCGTCAACCAAGCAGTAGCTGTAAAATTCAGCGAAAACTCATCTAAATAATAAATCAGTTGTTTTCTCTTGTTTCTAATCACGTACGAGATAATTAATGACTTTACACAGTTTCTAACTTTCAGCTCTTGTTTCTAATCTCGCACAAGAATCGATACACAGCGCTCCAAATAATTTTTCCAATCCACGACAGGCCATGCAGTGGTGACCGCTGCTGGGCGGTTTTTTGGCTTGTTCGCTCAGCGATAAATCTCCCCGTTGTGCGGTAAAGCAGGTTTGATCTTGGCAACGTCTCACGGACGCCTATTTACGGAGGAGGTCGTATTCCTGCGCCGTCGTATAAAATAGTGCCGTAAATCAGCGCAGATGAGTGATAAGTACTAGATGGCGGATCTGAGGACATGACGTATTAGGCACATAATTAGCCTGGTGGACTACCGCTAGTCACGCCATCTAGCGGTCCTGTCTGAATTAATCACTGGATTATAGGGGAGGCTGGTTTATGGTGGGCCGCTACATAACCCGGTCAGGCGATTCACGACCATGCAGCGGACGACGTGTTCCTTACTACAGTCCGCGATGGATCGCACAGATCGGAGGTCGGTCCTATATCTGCTTCGCTTCCCTAAGAAGACACTTAACGAAGGCTGATACGGATCTCTGGACCTATACGCCTACACCCACAAAGGCAATGTCTGCTAACATTAGCCACTAGTGTGGAACCTCAGTGACTGCTATCTATTATAGGGGTACACTTACTAACGTAGGCTGATACGGATCTCTGAGCTGCCTATATAAGCTTACACCCGAGAAGGCGATGTCTGCTAAGTCCAGTCATTAATGGCGCCCGGAGATATTTTGCAGGAGGAGCAAAACGCAATGGCCACGGTTAAATGTTTTAGCAAGTGCTCGAAAAATGCAAAGCAGGAGATTAGGAACATGCATGTGTATATTCCATAGATGTTTCTAAATGTGAATGTCTCAGTTTTGCTTTCTTATCATTAGTATTGTCATGGCTGAATACTATATTGCAAAGAAATCTGAAAAAACCCCGAAATGTAGCGTTCAATAAGTGGGTGTCATTTTCCAAAGAGACAACTGCCTACTCAATGGGCGCCCATGATATGAAGTAACTTTGACTGGATACTCAAACTGAGACACAAACGCAGGCTGATTTGGATATTTGTTCCTCTATAACAAATGAAAGTAATGTCTGTTGAAGTTAGAGAATAATGTATTGTGAAGGCTACTAGACATCGGTTGTCTGAAAGACACGCTGCTGAGACGTGTGTCTCCTACGTCTAGAGGTTTTTGTCTTGCGGCCATAATTCCGCTATGCATCGGCTGCTTAAGAAGGTGCTGATCTCTGTGGTCCATCCCTAAGTAAAACATATCTACTGAGGGCAAACTCTAGCGTGGCTGACATCCTTCTTGTCCCACGGGCACTGATCTTAGATCGACCTACATCGTTCTGCACTCTCAATGTCGCCTTCGTGACCTAGATAACCTAGAACAGCTATAATAGACATGCTAAAAATAACGCAAAATGAAATCATAGAAAATAGCGTGATTTTCTCGAAACGTTTCATAGCCTAAAATTTGGTTGCAGGTATGCACAGTTGCACACATTATAAGGTTTTAAGACTGGATTCATTCAAATTTGCCAAAGTAGACACAATTATTAGATTAACCAGATGAATGTTGGCTTTTGCGAAAATTTTGCCCA
>OX243815.1:41388458-41545958 GCA_945859605.1 Lumbricus rubellus | reverse complement strand
GCGCTCTTCCTTTGACGTTCGTCCGTACATGCAAGGGCAAAGTTAGATGGCATGCAGTGTGTGGATCGATCCGACCAAGACACTCTCTGCAGGGTCTCGAATCTTCGTCGCTTTATTTTGACGGTCGACGCCTACAAAGACTGATGTATCTGCAGCGGTTGTTTGCATGTGCACCGCCGAACTGGGCGGATGTCCTTTGTACTGCAGGCGGCACCCAAATAGTGTATTATAATAGAAAAGGAAAGGAGACTTTAAGACCAATACTATCGCACGATGAGTTGAAATCGATTACCTGGTGTTTAGTCTGACGATGAGTATGATGCTAACCTGAATGTACATGTAAGAGAACACCAATTTCAAGCATGTTTGTCATGCATGTAGGACTACAATATATCATCATCATCAATAACCTTGGGCTCAATGCCCGTAGGAGTCCGACGCCACTCTCTGTTCTGAGTCTGTCTCATGCCATGTTGCCCAGCCTCAACCGGTCCGGTCAGCAGGTCTGCTCCATACCATTAACATCTTGGAGCACCTAGACCACCTTGTCTGATTGAAGAGAATATTTGGAGAGAAGCATGAAGGACAACGTGGGTCAATGCCCGTATGTGTCCCATGCACGCTCTCTCCTTCAACTCTCTCCACTGGTCTGTCCTAACCGGCCTGTGCATGTCTGCTTCACATCATGACACCTTGAAGCATCTGGGTAGCTATGTCACTTGTGTCGTGGTTTTGGCGGATTACAATCGTCAGTAGAGGCCCAATAAGGCGGCTGACTCATTCGACCAGTACAGCCTTGACTTTCGCCAATTTGACCAGTACAGCCTTGACCATCGGACAATTTGACCAGTACAGCCTTGACCACCGCCCATTTGACCAATACCAGCCTAAAAAAACTGAGTGCCCGCGCAGTTTGACCAATATAGCCTTACTTTTTCAAATTCGGCGTCTGTCGTAAAAAAAATTTCTATGGCGTGAAAAAATTTTCTCCGGCGCATACAAAATGGACTACTCGAAAAAAGTTACTGAATTACGAAAAATCGCCGAGCCGAGCGGCCGGGATGGATATTTTACAAGACGGTGGAAAGCGGCGTTCATTGCTAAAATTGACGCCCACATCCGCGAATGCTACGACGATGAATGCCCATGCAAGAATCCACGGCCGGATCGTCAACAAGGGCCACGCGAGACCATCGTCGTTCGTCGTCGGCGCAATGGCAACTCACCCCCGCGTGATGCAAGGGCATGAGCGGACTACGACGTAGATACGGGATTACAATATCGCAAACGATTTTACACCGTTGGTTTATAATCGTCTTTGGATCAATCGAATATTATTATTTTTTTCTCCGGCGTATAGAAAATAACTGAAAATGGAATATACAACTCGGCCTAAAGACAAGAGATCCCAATATAAAATGGACTACTCATCGTATAATCTGAAAGAATTACGACAAATTCCTAAACAGAGAGGACAAAGAGGATACTCGAGTTTGCGAAAAGCGGAACTCATAGCGTTCATATCGCAGGGAGATCGACTAGGCGCTCGGGCTCAGGTCAACAAAGCACCAGCGCATACTCCCGCCACTGTGCGAGAATTGCGAGAAATTGCAAAAAAGAGAGGTGTGCGAGGATACTCGAGATTAGCAAAAGCGGAACTTACGGCATTCTTGTCTACTACTTGGAAATTTTTGAACACGGGGAAAAATAAAACAGTTTTCTCGGATTGGCTGACTCGCGAGATTAGTCAGTTACCCCCGCAAATAAAACCACCCATTCATAGGTTCAAACTTCGAGAGACTGCGATGGCTATCAGAGGGTTTACAAAAAGATACACGATCGATGGCGACAACGGGATCGATGTTGCAACTTTTCTCAAGGCTGTAAGACCGCAGGTAGTTAGGCTGCTAGGGAAAAATCGCGGGGTAAAAGTTCAATTCGACCTCATGTGCGTAATGGAGAAAGTAGATATGAAAACCGGCGAAGTAGTAACAGCCGAGCCTAATTTCAAATCAAAGAGTGATATTATTTTAGAAGCAACCGATGTGAGGGAAATATATGCCAACGCAGCGGATAAAATTAAGGAGAGCATGGCCAGTTTTCAAATGCGGGGGAGTAATTGGAGATTCAAAACCGTTTTGAAGTTGGATATCGATACAGTGGTATATAAACCATTGAAAGGAAGTTCTTATATTCCACTTCCTGATTATTTGGCGAATAAAAAGGCTATTATTAATATGAAGAACGAAGACGATGAATGCTTCAAGTGGTGCGTAACGAGAGCTGTAAACCCAGTCGACAAAAATACAGAAAGAATTACGAAAGAATTAATTAGACAGTCTGAGGAACTCAATTGGTCTGGTATCGAATTCCCCGTAGCAGCGGATGCTAATGTGATGAGTAAGTTTGAGCGAAATAATAATATTAGTGTTAATGTTTTTGGTTACGAGAAAGAAGCGAATGTATTCCCACTATATATATCAAAGCATGAGAATGATAGGTGTGTAGATCTATTACTCATTTCTGATGGGGAAAAGAAGCATTATTGCTGGATCAAGAATTTTAACAGATTGCTAGCACTACGAACAGAAAAATCCCATAATTCAATGCACTATTGCAGAAGATGTTTAATCGGTTTTAGAAAGGTAGAATCGCTTCGCAAACATACTGAGTACTGTTCGCAGCAGGACGCCCAACGAATAGAACTTCCGGAACCTGGGACTATGCTAAGTTTTACACATAACTATAGAAAGATGCGCGTACCGTTTGTGTACTTTGCCGATTTTGAGTCGTTCATCAAACCTATCGGTACATGCCAACCCGTTCCTAGCACGTCTTACACCAACAAGTTTCAAAAACATACGCCTAGTTCGTTTTGTTATCATTTGAAATGCTTCGACGATGATGTTTATTCTCAAGAGCCTGTGAGGTTTACAGCTGAAAACGAAGACGATGATGTCGCTCAGAAATTCATAGACAGTCTTGAAGAAAATGTGAAACGAATATATAACCAGTTCAAATTCCCAAAGAAAATGATATTCGGAAAGAAAGAGCAGGAGCTTTTCGACTCGGCTACTGTTTGCCATATATGCGGGGGAGAATTTATAGACGATGAAAAACGAGTACGAGATCACTGTCATTTGACTGGAAAATTTAGAGGTGCCGCTCACAACCTTTGTAATCTGAAATACAAAGTCCCCAAGTTCTTCCCTGTCATATTTCACAATTTGACTGGTTATGACAGCCATTTATTTATCAAGAAATTACGAGGTGAACACGGTGAGAAAATCAAATGCATTCCCTGCAACGAAGAAAAGTATATCTCATTCAGCAGAGAGGTCGTCGTCGATAAGTTTGTAGACGCAGATGGGAAAGAGAGAGAAGTCAAGCGCGAATTACGTTTCATCGATAGTTTTAGATTCATGCCCTCGAGTCTCGACGCGTTATCGAAAAATCTTCAGAAAGACCAGTGCAAGAATTTAGGGAAATTTTTTGAAGGTGAGAAGTTGGATCTTTTACTCAGAAAAGGCGTTTACCCGTATGATTACGTCGACGGTGTTGAAAGATTAAACGAAACCGAGTTGCCGTCGAAACATGCCTTCTATTCAAAACTAACCGATTCGGGTATTAGTGAAAAAGATTACGAGCACGCGAAAACGGTATGGAACAAATTTGAATGCAAAACATTACGCCAATATCACGACTTGTACAATTTATCGGATGTTCTATTATTAGCGGATGTGTTCGAAAACTTTAGAGACGTCTGTATGAAGCACTACAACCTAGATCCTGCGTGGTACTACACTAGCCCAGGACTTGCATGGGACGCGGCGTTGAAGACGACTGGTGTAGAGTTGGAGTTGTTGAGTGACTACGATATGTTACTGATGATCAAGCAGGGAATACGAGGAGGTGTCAGCACGATTTCACATCGATACGCGAAAGCGAACAACGAGTACATGGGAGAAGCTTTCAATCCCACCCAACATTCAGTATTCATTCCATACTTGGACGCGAACAACTTGTACGGATGGGCGATGAGCAAGCCGCTACCGACTCACGGGTTTGAATGGATGAGCGATGACGAATTGAATGATTGGAGAAGTATTACCGAACGTGATGGTGTGGGATGTGTGTTAGAAGTCGACTTAGAATATCCAAAGGAATTGCACGACCTGCATAATGATTATCCTCTAGCTCCAGAGAGTGTAAAACCCGCGGGATCGAATGTCGCGAAACTCATTCCAAACTTGAATGACAAAGTAAAGTATGTAGTTCATTACGAAAATTTAAAATTGTACGAAAGGCTCGGATTGAAAATCGTAAAAATACATCGGGGAATAAAATTCGTGGAAAGTGCCTGGCTGAAAAAGTATATCGATCTGAATACCAACCTGAGAACGAAAGCTACGAACGATTTTGAGAAAGACTTTTTCAAACTGATGAACAATAGCGTTTTCGGTAAAACAATGGAAGCTATCGAGAATCGAGTCGACATACGATTGGTGAGTGATGAGAAGGAAGCTATCAAGCTAGTCGCGAAAACTAATTACGACAGACGAACGATTTTCGATGAAAACCTCATCGCCGTTCACATGAAAAAGACCAAGTTGTTTTACAACAAGCCGATATATCTGGGGATGTGTATATTAGACGTCAGTAAGATGCTCATGTATGATTTTCATTATAATTACATCAAGGCCAAGTACGGAGATAGGGCCAAGCTATTATTCACCGATACCGATTCTTTGGCGTATGAAATTAAAACGGAAGACTTCTACAAAGATATTTCTCCCGACGTCCAAAGTATGTTCGATACTTCAGACTATCCGAGCGATCACCCATCCGGCATAGAAACGGGTGTAAATAAAAAAGTGGTTGGTATGTTCAAAGACGAGGCCGCGGGAAAACAGATTGAAGAATTTGTCGGTCTGCGATCCAAGTTGTACTCTTACAAAATGGCGGGTGAAGACTACAAGAAATGTAAAGGTGTGAAAAAGAACGTCGTCAAGAAATCAATCACTCACGCAGATTACAAAGACTGCGTGTTTACGAAAAGACAACAGTCGAGAGCGATGAACGTCATTCGATCCTATCGCCATGAAATTTACACCGAAGAAGTAAATAAAATAGCTCTCTCAGCAAACGACGACAAAAGAGTAATAATGGACGACGGGATCCACACCCTAGCCTATGGGCACTACACGCTGAAAACTAAACAAAATAAAGAATAATTTACACTAATATAAAATGGATGCGGCAAAAAAAGTGTGTTCTAAATGCAAAATAGAAAAAAGCTTGGACGAATTTCACAAAGATAACTCACAGAAGAGCGGGTATTACCCCAGCTGTAAAATTTGTAAAAATGCCAAAGTGAAAGAGCTTGCACACAAATACGCAAGACAGGAAATTAGGGAGACAAAAGACACAAAAGTTTGCAGTCGGTGTAAGGTAAATCAGAACATTTCGGAATACGTCAACAATCGATTTCAAAAAGATGGAAAGGCGAATGAATGCAAAAATTGTAGGCATAATTATTATCTAGCCAACGCAGAAGCTCGAAAGCTCATTAGTTTGTGAAACATCTAGATGAAATATTAAAATGAGCTATACAACTGTGAAAAACATAAATGTCGAAGGCATTGTCCTCCCAAATCATCCGTTGACGAATTTTGAACTACTAGATGCCGCGAAAAAGCTCAATATCCCTAATTTCCGGGGAGTATTTCTCAGAGACGAGCTGCCGAAGAAACCTAGACGGACTGAATGCGGGATATTGAATCTAGACGATTCTAATGGAACCGGCTCGCACTGGGTTGCTTTTTCAAAAAACGGCAAGGATAAAATATATTTCGACAGCTATGGCCTGTCCCCTCCTACAGAACTGCTAGAGTATTTGCAGAGTCCCGTGTACTACAATAGCGAACGCGTACAGCCCGACAACGAAGTGTTTTGCGGTCATCTATGCCTGCACGTCCTGAAAAAAACATGCAAAGATGGAGTGAGTTTTCAAGAAGTTATAAACAGCCTGCATTGAAAATTATATTCAGATGTAAAAAATGCCTGTTGATAAATTTGGACATACAGATTCAGGATCTACGCAAAGAGTAATTGCCGGGGGAGTTACTGAAAGTCAAGTAAACAGTACTTTTCTAAGGCTGGATGGAGCAAACCCCGCGACTGGAGATCTAAATATGAGTGGTCATACTATTAGAGGTCTGCCTACAACGAATACAGCGAATACAGCGAATACTCCGGAAGCGGGAATAGATGAGGCTGTGAGTCGGGGGCAAGTAATAGATTTACTGCAGAATCATGACGACGTCCCGACCGACAATAATCATTTGACGAATAAGAAATACGTCGATGAACAACTTACTTCGAAAGTGGCGGCGGTGGTAGGGCCCGCGGTTAGTGCTTACAGTTCAACTCAACAGGCTATACTCGCTAGAACTCACACTGCAGTTACTTTTGACGTAATAAGATGCGGCATCGCAAGACACGGTATTGAACAGGGTAACGGAACGACTTCTTTCTTCCCCAGTAAAGCCGGGTACTATATCGTTTCGGTGTACATAGAATTTTGTAACAAAAGTAATTCCGCGTATGGCACCGTCCACCTGTATAAAAATGGGGCGTCGTACATGCAAATTGCGGGCGGAGGGGCTACGGGAGGTTCGTACAACCATTCAACCGGTAGTGCCGTAGTTTTTCTAGACGAGTTCGATTACCTCAACATACACGCTTTTTCATCTGTCGCTACGCGCATATTAGCTAGAGACTTTTCAGCAGTATTCATACGGCCCTAATTAATAAAAATTATTATATTCAAAATGCCTGTTGATAAATTTGGACATACAGATTCAGGATCTACTCAAAGAATAATTGCAGGAGGCGTTACGCTGTCCCAAGTAAATAGTACTTTTCTAAGGGTAGATGGAGCAAATCCGGCGACTGGGAATCTAAATATGAATGGCCATCATCTCGTAGGGTTACCGACTGATTACCCTTTTACGGGTAACGGGGGTGACGCTATTAGTTCAGCCCAGGCTATCGCCCTAGTCGTCGATAAAATCACTAATAGCGTCGAGCCTGCCGGTATTAGAGATTACGTTTCGGGTATGAGGGTATCTCCGGGTAATCTAGTGAGAAATACGACGAGCGGTATTATATATAGGTTCGAAGGAACGGCTGGAGCTATAACAGCGGCACCAGCATTGTCCCCGAATTGGCGGCCTACAACCGGACCGGCTATTTGTGTGTTGAAGGAGGGCGGAGGGGGAGTAACCACAATCGTAAGTGGTGGCGCATTCTCGGGCACATATGCAATGCATGTTGGAGCATTCTTGGGCGTATATGTAATGCACCAGCAACTAACGGTCGTTGCCATCAATACGGATTCGGCGTATACGACGTCTTTGGGCTTAATAACTATTCCTCGTACGGGCGTATATCGACTTAGCGGATTCGCGAATTTCTTGATAGGAAATGATAGTCCGGGCGAAAAATTAATCGGAATTGCGTATGTCAAAGACGGGATACATACTAACGAACTTTTTGAATACAAGGTCGGCGGAACAACGGTTGGCAGCAGAATATCGCTCGTATTACCAACCGTCGCCATATTTTTCAATGCCAACGATAAGCTCGGTATGAGGGTATATTCTGTCATATCCGGAAACAGTCCAACAGCCGGTCGCCGTCTTCTCATGGGCGGAGGCGGATTGCAGGTCGAGTTTTTGTACTAGGTAGTCGTAGATACCTATCGTTCATATACGCGCGATAGGTATCTGTAAGTCTCATTATTCTTCAGCGTTATCTTTCTTCAATATACCACGCTCATTTTCTGCCCATCCGATTGAAACCTCAGTAACTTGTCTGAAATCACCACTGCGTACGCTTCCGTATTAGCCAGCGGCGCCGTATTGAACGTGCCTTTGATCTGAATATCGACCACCGATGACTTCAGACGCTCGGATTGCTTGCTCACGTCAAACACCATAATCGGAAACAGATCTTTGAAATCCGAGGGTGTGATATTGCATTGCGTCATTAGTTCGTCCATTCCATAGTATTTTTCACTGAACGCGGCTGCTGCTCGGTACGCCCGCGCGAATTGTTGATTCGGAAATGATAGGTTGTAGTCGACAACTGGATATCGGTCCTGGTTCATCATCACGAACATGTTCTTCAGATCGCAATGATTGAAAACTGATGGATTTTGTTCTTGATCGCCGCTTTTGTCGGTTTGAAAACCCAAGATGATGTACCTAGGCTTCTCAGGTAATGTCTTGACGCTAAGTCTCCAGCTAAAATTAGTCGACTGTGCGACGGAGGTGGTATCGCATTGACGGGCTCTGTACGCAACTGGCAGCGACGCTTTCGATTCGATCGTTTTGTACAATTGCATCTTCTCCATATCCGCGGGAATAACGTGAGGCATGAACCACGAGATTTTGTCCAGCCTAACTTTCCCTGCGCCCGCGGCGGCGAGTCTAAAAATTGCGTCATCATCGGCTTTGCGAACCAGAGTTAGCGTATGTTTCACACCAAAAACAACCTTGTCGTAATCATCGCAAAATCCGAAAATATGCTTCAATGGAACTACAAAGCTGAAAGTACCTTTGGCATTTGGTTTTTGAATTATATACGACTGTCTCACGGCGAAACCTTGATTATCCGCGATAGCAGCCGTCGCTCCGCTGTCCTTGTACCACAACTGATTCAAACCTTGTGCTAGTTGAAAATCATTCGGGTATTTGAGTAATCCGAGCATCGTCGTTGCTTGGCCTGGGTGAAATAACGATTCAATTTCCTGATTCGACAGTGAATACGAAATTTGGCTGAAAAGATGCATGAGCCCATTATTCGTAAGAGTTGCTTCATCGGCATTGACGTAGAAGGTGTCGGGGTTGGTCGCCCTCATCAATCTACCCTCGAACAGCAGGTAAGATTCTGATGGGTGACAAAATAGATCTTGAAGTTCGATATTTATTCTAATCTCGCCGGAGGTGTTTAGATTCGCCCCCGATATCGGCTCATACTCGTACCATTCGTAACGTTCGACGCTTTCATCGCTCAATGGTTGTTCGGTAAATCTCAGAATTTCAGATGATTGCATTTTTACTACTACGCGATAATATTTTTTACGCGACCTTCATTCCGGCGCCGTTCAGCGAGCGTACTAGATCTTGTATCGACATGGCGCCGTTCTTCTTCAGGCCCTCCCCCATCATCAGATTATTAATATTCGGGATATTCGAGATCGACCCTACACTACCGACGCCACTCAGCCGCTCTAAAATTTGTCTAGTTTCTGGCGTAACAGCCTGTTTCTGAGGAGTAGGAGCAGGAGTAAACAGTTTGGCCACTGCTTTGTCCACTAATCGTTTGCCGGCGTCGATTGCGGTTGTTTTCCCAACGTCGATGGCCTTTTTCCCAATTTCTTTCGCCGCGTCTTTACTCGCGTTGAGAGCGGTCGTTGCTAATTGTTTGGCGGCGTTCGACGTAACTAGTCGTTTGAAAAATCCCGAAATTGTATCGAATATTCCTGATCCGCCGATAACGTATTGTTTTCTATACCTCCTTCTATTAATGACTTGCATTTTTTCTGCATTTTACAATGTCATCATTATATTTTTGTAAGCATCTTTACTCAGCACTTCCTGCCTCAATAACGCGTCGCACATCGCCACGATCTCGTTTCTCACGCCGGTATTGCCTGCTTTGAAGCTTTGAAATCGTAGTTCTAGCTGTTTCGCTAATACGTTTGGATCTTCGGAAATAACGATTACACCACCCACGCCTTTACCCACCGCATTACGAGTCCTCTTTTCCCATATCGGCTTGATAATTTCTCTATATTTGACGCTCGCAGATGCTTTGGGTTTGTTGGGATTTTTTGGCTGTCTGATAGCATCCGACGCGAGTAGAATCTCGGCGTAATCGTCTCTATCATTATTATCGTATATCGACGTGTTCGGCTGTTTCATCGTCAACAACTCCCAAAGCCCCGGTGTTCCGCTATACGTCTTATTTCCAACCGTCACATCGTCTCCCTGAATAAAAATCGGAGTGTCGCCGATGTAGAATTGCCCATTTTTTGATCGTATTCCGAACGTCGTGTCTACGATTTTTCTATCGGAGGCGTATTGATGAAGGTACTTGGTGGCTACATCGCCTAATTCTAAAGTTCTAATATCCTCGGCCGGATCGTCACTATACGCTTCTATCGAGGGATACTGAGGAAATTGAACCTTCAACGACGCGGGTAGCGTTTGTAGCGCGTTTGTAGTAGCTATCGAGTTTTCTTTGATGGCGGATAGTAAGACATTTTGCTCTTTGGAAATTGCGGATTGCGAATCGACTATAGGCTTGTACAGCTTGGTTAATTCTTGTTGCAGCCCCGAATCCCCCAATCTCTCCGATAAAAAGTTCTGTTGAATATTCTTCTTGGATTTCAGAAACTCTTCGACTATGAAATTTCTTTTCGCCGGGTCATCTATCTTTAGAAACGACATTTTTAATAAAAAATTTAATGTTTTTCGACATGTTTTTCGATGTGTTTCTAGACGTGTTTTTCGACATGTTTTTCGACATGTGTAAAAACACAAGTTAGACGTATTTTCAGACATAGCGACATACGTCTACATACGTCTACAAAACTCTACAAGTCTACATGATTTCATACATGTTCGCGTTAGTCGTCTTTCTCACAGATTCGGTATTTTTCTCAAACATGCTTTGAAAGGACTGCCTGACTTCCTCTCTTCCTCGGTCGATGAGAGATTGTTTCGTTTCCTCGTCCATCGCGTCCATCGCAACTTTCGACTTACTTTTGATTTCTTCTTTCATGCCATTGAATTTTTCAATCTCACTTAGAATCAGTGAATATTCCTCGTCTGAAATGTGATCATCCACGAGTGCTTTTGAAATATGGTCGCTGATCGTGTTGAGCTTCGCATCAGCTAGCGTTTTGATCTTTTCATGCTTCTCCGCCTTCAGGGCGAGCTTTTTACAGATTCGGCTGCCAATTATACTCAATAGCCCCGCACCTAGCGCTGTCCCTTCCATAGCAATAGCGATGGGGGTTGCAATTATGGTGGCTAGTACACCGATTCCCGAAATTCCGAGCCCCATCGTGATCGCCATGAGGACGTTGTCTACTACGCCGATTACGCTCACACTTCTATGGTACATTTTACTCAACGCTGCTCTTTTGTCGCGTTCTTGCTCGATCTCCTTTTTGATTTCGCTAATCTTCTGAAGTCGATACGTTTGTGCAGACCCCGCGGCTATTTGTATTTCACCTTCTGGCGCGGAGGGTGTTATATTTGTTAGGTTTGGATAGAGTTTGATGCCTTCGTATTCCATTCTTTTATTTATTAGCAATATATATTTTTTTACCGCAGATAATTTACACAGCATAGCGAATCTCCTTCGTTTATCGTTACCGCCGAATCGGAGTTGTTTTGAATGGAAACTATGATATCATCAATCACATCTTCTGAAATCACCCCGTCTAGTAGGCTGCATCGTCGTTCTTTGATACTCTGTCTGAGGGAAACGAGACAAAGACCTGCCGCCATTTCTACACCCAGTCCAAGCCTTAGCGTATTTGCCGCCTTTGGTTGTATCGTAATATCATTTTGCGCAAAAATCTCCCATCGCAGACCTCCTAGTTGTCTTACTGGGACGCGAGTAGCACCGCTCGTAATCTTCCAAAAGACTGAAACGGGCTGCGTTCTAACCTCTACCGGTCTAGTTGGTTTAGTTCCAAATTTGTGTATTGGTCTCGACATTTTACATATGATAATTTATAATATCATGCCGAGAATCGGAATGTTTCGAAACGGCGAGTTGGGGCCGAGCAAAAGTCCTTCGCCACTCACATAGCCCGACCCTGTTTTCATGTAAAGCCCGGATCCCATTATCGATGCGCCTTTTTGCCACGGAGACAAGTACAACCCGGATCCGGCCGCTCTTATTTTGCACGCTATGTCACCTTTCTTGACATACATTACGCCCGAACCGCTGATTTTATCGACAAGTTTCGATCCAGCCGCAGCACCTAACCCACCTAATGCGCCCTGTGCTAAACTTGGCAGTACGCTACCAAGAAGGAACCGTCCCGCTGTCGCTAGAAACGGAAGTATAGCGCCTATGAATCCACCTTCGACTTTCTTGTTGTTCTCCAATTGCGTTTTACTCATTTTAATAATCATGCCAGTTCCTTTTTGGTAGGCAGCCGCCATTTTATTGATTTGCACCTGGGTGAGACCCAAAACGTGTTCGCCATTCAAATCATCGTGCGATAGTTTGATACTCACGCCGCTCCCCGCTTGAAGTGCTCTTTTAATTTTGTCTTGTTGCGCTTCTGAAATATTAACTTTTACGCCCATGTAACGATTCATTTTATTAATAAATTACAAAAACTTTCAAACTTCCCTGATGTGAAATCGAATCGCCAATTCTTCACCTCGAAGATTTAGTAGGTTCCCGTGTTGGTCTGTGAGCCTCGTTTCCATCGTTGAAATTGTAGATAGCAAAATCGGGAGATATATCAAATTATGCGGCACTTCGATAATCTTGTAACCCGGGCCTACGTTTGGGAAAAAAGAATATATCACGTTTTCCGATGTTCCGTTAGTGTACGAAGACCCGATAATGTCGCTGGTCACTCTCACGCTGCTTACACTCATTATATTTACCAAGTCCTCCGATTCGTTGTATCCCGCCGAATAGATCCATCTGTTGAAACCTAGAACCTTTCCAATCGAATTCTTTGGCGTAAAGTCAACCATATAATCTGCTTCTATATTCACCACAGACCTCAGAGTATTGGTGTTTGGCGCTATTGAGATACAGTAATTTCCATTTACTCCGTCGTAATGCCCATTCCCCTTCATCACTCTCTGTATATATTCGTTGATATCCGTTATTTCATAGCAACCCTCTGGAACTTCAATGTTTACCCACTGTGAGTCGCGATTCGGCGAATACCGAAAGACGTTGTTTGTCGCGTCGATATTTGGAAAAGAATAGTACGTCTCGAGGGCAACTAAGGCCATTTCATATTTCTTATTCTTCTCCAGTTCGAGTAGTGGATTAAACTTCGTTCTGATTCGCGTGCTCTTTTCGCTGAGAAAAATGGAAAATGATGTTTTTGGTTCCGTGTTACAGGCCGTCTTTTCCGTGTTTTCCGATATCTGTTTGAGAAGCGATGATTCCATTTTTACTATACAATACAATTTTACAATGGCGGATCCTCGATTATATAAAATTCGTCGAGTCCGCATCGGTATTTACCATTGTACTTGTCGCTAGTCAGGTCTAAAACCACGAATCTGTGAGGTTGCTCCCATACTGTTTTGCATAGTTTTCTAAATTCATCTTTCGTCATGTCTGTACTCACGTGATCGTTGTAAATATGATTACAATTTTTCAGGTCTTGTTTGAACAGGCAAATAAAGTTCGCGTTTTCTCTGATTGTTTGGCGCGGTAATTTGAAATAATTCTGGGCGAGGTAAAAACAATCTACATTACTATGCCTCCCCCGATTGTAATACGTTTCACATTTGTTTTGTTTTTCCAATTGAAGATCATCAAAAATCATCAGGTTCTTCTTTTCAGCGCTCAAATCTCTCGGGTCTGGTACATCATCAGCGCTCTCAAAGAACTTGGCAATTATATCGGATTTAGCTTCTGAGTTTTTTGCTATTTCTTCCATTACAAGGTCTGGTGACGCATTTAGACCCACGATTTCATCTCGGTGCTCAAACAACCAAACGATCGCTTCTTTCGGCAATTTTTCTTCGTATGCTTTTTTAATAATGCGATATTCCGGTTGAAACAGAGAAGTACCGAATACCTGCAAGTTATTATAATCCAACCAGTCTGGCCTGAGTAAAAGATTGAGAAGAAGCGTTGTTTTTCCACACGCCGATTTCCCAACTATCAAACCACGTATGCTTTTGGGTAACAACGGATTATTGAATCTTTTCGAGAGCGCTGTGCCCCAACTCATATCTCTAATCTCCATTTTAAAAATATATATTATTAAAAACGAAATGTATTGCGTAAAATGTAAAAAACAGACCCAGACGACCGATGTGCAGAACGCCGTGGCTAATAATGGGAGATCGATGCTCAAAGGTGTTTGCGTCGTATGCGGGAAAACAAAAACTCAATTCGTGAAGGCGTCCGCTGTTGCGCAAGGTGGGGATCTAGTTAGTTCACTGAACGCTGCCACTAGCAACATTAAATTACCTTGGGCCAAGTTTGCTGGTGAGGTACATTTGCCGGGCCATCAGTTTACTGGTCCCGGTACTAGACTAGATTTGCGTCTGAATCCCAACGAAACCCCCAAAGATTGGAGCAAACCTATAAACAGGGTAGATAGTGCGGCGTATATTCACGACCTAGCATACAATCGACACACTGATACGGCTTCTAGGAATGTCGCTGATAGAGCAATGATAAACCAGCTGAATAATATACCTAATCCAAGTCTGCGGGAACGAATAGAGAGGGCGATAGTCAAACCTATTTTGTCCGCTAAAACAAGCCTAGGTTTGGGTTTAAAAAAAGCCCAGAATTACAGCAGGACCTGAAATGGACTAATCAATTAGCGAATGAATTACACAAGCCAGTAGTGAGAAATTTTAGGACGAGGCGGGTCCGTGTTGGCGGGATTGACCAGATTTGGGCGGTTGATCTAATCGACATGCAGGCTTTCGCTAGAGATAATGATGGCGTGAAATTTCTATTGACCGCCATAGATGTGTTTTCGAAATACGGATGGATCGTTCCATTACATGACAAGAGTGGCAAGTCTACAGCTGATGGGTTCGCGAAGATACTCAGGGGCGGTCGACAGCCATCGAAAGTTTGGTGCGACAAAGGGAAAGAATTTTATAATAAAAATGTGAAGAATTTAGTTGAGTTGTATTCTACCGAGAACGAGGGAAAATCTTGTATCGTAGAAAGATGGGTGCGTACGATGAAAGAGAAGATGTTCAAATACTTTACGGCTAATTCAACAAGAAGATATATCGATGTATTAGATGAGATGGTTAGTAATTATAATGGCACGAGACATTCTTCGATCAAAATGACCCCCGCGAAGGCTAGTATGAAAGTGAACGAAAAGACTGTATTTATGAATTTATACGGCGATGAGCTTTCAGAGCCTATTATTCCAACGTTTTCAATCGGCGACCGAGTCAGAATAACTAGGAAGAAGAGCATTTTTGACAAAGGATATATACCTAGATGGACAGAGGAGGTTTTTGTAGTATCTCAGGTTCAATATACAGATCCGCCAACTTACAAGATTACTGATTCTGCAGGTGAGGAAATACAAGGCTCTTTTTACGACCAGGAGCTACAGAAAACAACTCAAGAAATATTTAGAATCGAAAAAGTGATTAGGAAACGCGGGAAGAAATCACTCGTGAAGTGGTTAGGCTACCCAGACTCGTTCAATTCTTGGATTAATAACGAAAACTTGATGACATTGTGAGACGATTATGAAAAAATATGTCGTGTTTGGAGAAAAAATAATAATATTCGATTGATCCAAAAACGATTATAAACCAACGGTGTAAAATCGTCTGCGATATTGTAATCCCGTATCTACGTCGTAGTCCGCTCACGCCCTTGCATCACACGGGGGTGGGTTGCCATTGCGCCGACGACGAACGACGATGGTCTCGCATGGCCCTTGTTGTCGATCCGGCCGTGGATTCTTGCATGGGCATTCATCGTCGCAGCATTCGCGGATGTGGGCGTCAATTTTAGCAATGAACGCCGCTTTCCACCGTCTTGTAAAATATCCATCCCGGCCGCTCGGCTCGGCGATTTTTCGTAATTCAGTAACTTTTTTCGAGTAGTCCATTTTGTATGCGCCGGAGAAAATTTTTTCACGCCATAGAAATTTTTTTTTACGACAGACGCCGAATTTGAAAAAGTAAGGCTATATTGGTCAAACTGCGCGGGCACTCAGTTTTTTTAGGCTGGTATTGGTCAAATGGGCGGTGGTCAAGGCTGTACTGGTCAAATTGTCCGATGGTCAAGGCTGTACTGGTCAAATTGGCGAAAGTCAAGGCTGTACTGGTCGAATGAGTCAGCCGCCTTATTGGGCCTCTACTATCGTCTTGGGTTTTCACTGCCAGCGTATCGCCACCCATCTGGCAAACCTTCCTCTTTTTGTCCGGGCTTAGGACCGGCACAGGGACGTTGTTGGTTCCCTGTGGCAGAGGATGGATGCAGTTTAACGTCGTGCCCAGGACCAACAATATATAAGTTACATGTATTTATACAAAGAATTTCTTATTGTATTTTATGCGTATATGCGTACATGTACATGAATAGGGGCATGTCGGAGCTTGTTCATCAGGCCAGAGGTCCCATACTTACCTGATAAAGACCTCAACACTGGTTAGTCCCTCTATGCTCACTAAAGGACAAGATACGAGAGACCAGACTGAGGTAGTAGGGAACAGGTAATAAGAAAAAGAGGATGATATTCGTGTCAAAAGAATCATGCGAGCGGAGGTATACGTTCGACGTTGCCGGGGGGGGGGGGACGACAGAGTAAAAGACGCGATACAACAAGACCTAGCGCTACTCAGGCTGAGGAAGGAAGACACTGGGGGGAGAGACAGAGAAAAGTGGAAGAAAAGAGAGTGGCTGACCCCTCGCGAAAGAGATATTAATCCGAGCCTGAAAATAAAGAAGAAGACTCACTGGACCCCCCCCCCCACCACCACCACCAATCGGGAGAGACTCGGATCGTGTGAGACATGATAGCTGCTTCAGTTCTAACCAATACTTCGCTACTAAAGTGATTTAATGGCGACTCGGTATAGACGCGGATTATGCACTGAAATGCTCGATCTATACGTCAATGCTTTTCCTGCTTCGATACAATGTTACTGTGAGATTCCAAGGCATTTCCTTTGGGCCACGCATCCACTCAGCAGAAGAAGAGTGTGCGTCGATTTGAGTGGGGTGACTAATGTTGGGGGCAACAGGGGTGAAATAGGGATGGGAGGAAGATGCATGATGGGATACGGTGGACCATTTACGAACGCAAGGAGGCGCTGGTTTATTACATCAGTCGGATGATCGTTGGTGGAGACAAGACGTGAGTGACATCGATAAGTCAATATCTGTACAACGAGTCGACGCTGTAACAGGATCTAGAGAGGGAAAAAGAGAGACATAACGAGACAGACAGAGAAAGAGAGAGAGGTGGAGGGACGGAGGAATTCAGAGATGGACGGAAGGAAAGGGACAAAAAGACGGAAGGAAGCAGGAAGAAGGTGTAAGAGAGGGAGAGGGAGAAAGGGGAGAAGATGAGAGGGACAGAAGACGCGAGAGGTTGAAGTGAACGTATGGAAGGAAGAGAAAGAGTGGGAGGGAGAGCGAGGGAGAGGGAGAGGGAAGAAGAGGGAGAGAGCAACAGGCTTGGAGTCGCTGTAGATAGCCTAAGCCACCTTACATGGAATGATCGTATTTTAACTGTTGCAATTGCAATAAAATTACTAAAAAATTGGGATTCTTCGCAGGATTAAACATTTCCTTCCAAGTCAGAAGTGAGAATGCTACCAAAGGAGCACCTACGTGGAGAAGGCATAAAACTACCCAAAGGAAGTAGCGGCTTTCCGGAAAAATTTGATTCGGCAAGATTTTCCTGAAAGAGTATTTTTTTATAGTAGTAACGTAACAGTTAAGGAAGCGATAAGCACTAAATAGGGCCCAGCAAGAAAAGAGTCTGAGAGATACAAGATTCGTTCTTGGTACCGGTATCTAGAATTTTCACAATAATTTTCCAAGTCTGATTGCAGTTATTACCACACTGGAGGAAACAATCAGAGCAATATCGTGATTCACATTTTTTCTTAAAGACTTAAATGTACTATGATATTAAATTTGTTACGAGTACATTATGTTATGATATTGTGTGTAAGCTTAGGAAAGATAATACAGACATTTTACTATATTACAGTAAAATGTCTATATTATCTTTCCTAAGCCTGCTTTCCTAAGCTAAGCATGCACACATTATCATTTCCTTCTTATTTTGTCTAGAACTACAATGACGAATATCTCGCTGGACTGCCGTGTTCATGAAATCTTATATGCAATGAATCTTAAGGGAACCTGTGCGATTCTGTGTAGTAACTAGGCTATAATATTATGGGTACATATTATAGGCTACAGACAACTATATGACTATATGATTGTTTGCATAGCCCACGCATTGAACTGGTAACTTAGGCAGAATAAACTACACTTGACTGGATGTAAGGACCAACACCACGTCGCGAAAGTATAAGCGTGGGTGTAACACCCACGCCTACTTGAAGAAAGATTCGGCGTAGACGCCCACGTCTATATCTCTCGAAAGCCATCTAGAAAGATCTCACCCACGACCTGAGCGGATACTTGTACCCATAGGCGTACGAGACGGGGGTTCAGAGGGACAAATGCCCCCAACTTTCGGGCAAGTCTGGTTTTTCGGGCAAACACAGCCCCGGACGACTAAAAAAAGGTCGTCAACTTTTTTGCGGATATTTTTTTCAGGCAGAAGTTCAATTTTTGCCCCGCTCCCACTGCTGAAATGTCCCATACGACTATGCTTGTACCCTACAGTTTTGAACACTGCAAGACCTCATGATGTGTCTTGCTGTTAACGTTGTTTCGTGTCTGAACACGAGCATCAGATCATGTTTTATTAAGATGCTTGTAAAATTCAAACGCTGTTTTTCCCCTATTATAGTCGCTTGTCCTCTTGACTTTATATAGAGTTATCAAAGATTGCAAACTATAACGCCTACTCCCACTTTAGACGTACTTACTGTTTATTCGCTCCTGAAGCTCCATACGCCTATCGTTTAAACTCTAGAGCCAATGGACCATTCGCGGACTTGGGCTTAAAAGTCGTTGATGCAGACAACCATCATTCAGTGGACAGAGAAGATTGGAGATGATGCAGCTACTACTATTCCTCACTGTTCTGCTGAGCGCCACAGATCGACTTTGGTACATAAACGCATACATTATTTTGTCATGCATAGGCCTACATGTAATGTGGCATTTCATCCAGCACATTCTATGCAGGCCTAAATCTTCTTGCAAATAAGTTAATTTATACTGTATTGTAGTGACATGACTGGTCAAACAGAACGTGAATCTGGATCAGCAATAATTTTTATGACTATTTCAATTTGTAGGCTTTAATTTACTATGGAATTCAAAACCATGATGGACTTTGTTTCTGTGTCTTGTTGACATAATAGGGCTGATCAGGTATGCTGCCCAAACATCGGATGCTATGACGATAAATCGCCTTTTGATGGTTTACCTCTGCCAAAATGTCCCGAAGACCTGGGCATGGATATGAAGTTGTACACCCGTCGGAATCCCAGCGTTGGTGAAAATATTACCAGGAATGTAATACCGTAGGTATCCGAGTCTTGCCGTTGTTTTTGCTCATTAGATAGTTTCATCTAGCCCAGGGGTCTCAAACACGCGGCCCGCGGGCCGCATGCGGCCCGCGGACCCGATTAATGCGGCCCGCGAAAGACATCTGGTTTGGGGAGTTTTAAAAGAGAGAAATCGGTTAAAACAAGATTTTGTAGTTCTTTTGTGAAGTGAACCAAGGTTAAAACTGTTTTCTACTACTTTTTGCTGTGGGCATTGAATCTGCAACAGCAGATATACAGATGGCGTTATAGTTGACCTTCAATGCGATACCATGTTGAAGCAGAAAAGTTGTGCTTCCAGCATTCTACACCCCTCGACCACGTATAAGACAAATTTTAATTAATTCCCAAAGCTGCACATGGCTGTGCATAATGGCGTTTGTGGTAGTAGCCAAACGATGCCTACATAACTATGTGCGCAGTTTTTGTCATTATTAAAGAATAATAAATCTCAAAGAAGGCCACGCCTTTGAGTTATTGGTGAAAATTTTAAGCTGTACGATATGATTGATAGCATCTCAGAAGATGCTCTTATAATTAATTGGGAAACGTTGTCAGATGAATAGCGCTAACCATAATTAAGCACTGCCTCTCAGACAACTCACGATAAAAATACCTTAAAGTTTAGACCTGCTACAAGTTTACTTTTAGGCATTACTAAACGTGTTATTGACGCAGGCCTGGCCTATTTCATATTATTGTGGCTCAATTTTTTGATAGTCTAATGGCACCATAATTATAATTAGGCTATAGACTACTGAAAATCTAATATCATGTAAATTTGACAGGGTTGTATGCCTATCATTATTACAGCATTGTATGCTATGCTACAATGATTAATATCACGTCGCGAATTATAGGCCTATAGGCTATAGTTATTTTTATGTTGCGGCCCGCGAGCTCCTGTAAATTTTCAAATGTGGCCCACGTGCTGACTTGAGTTTGAGACCCCTGCTATAGGCTATAGTTATTTTTATGTTGCAGCCCGCGAGCTCCTGTAAATTTTCAAATGTGGCCCACGTGCTGACTTGAGTTTGAGACCCCTGGTCTATTGTATCCAATCACCACCACTTTTTAAAGCGATGGTGAAATTCATCACCACTTTTTGGTCCTGCAAAACATTTGAGCATAAAAGCATTTTGCTGTCTTCCGCTTAAGCTATTCATTCTCAAAATCAAGAGGCAGAGGAGGAAATAGATAGAGAAATAGAGAGAATGGAGAATAGAAAGAAACATCGCATCAAAGTGGATAGGTCTACTTGATTGGCCTGCATAATAATTATTATAAGTTACTGCTCACTATCATTTTGACTGAATTTTTAGCACTACTGTAGCCCATCTTTAGCCTATTAGTATTGTTGCTTCTTTCAGTCCGAACCTATATGTTGATAGGTCTACTTGATTGGCCTGCATAATAATTATTATAAGTTACTGCTCACTATTATTTTGACTGAATTTTCTAGTTTAACATTGACCCTAACTTCGATTCCTTTGGATATAGGAGATTGGCAGTTGTCACATCTTTAGCACTACTGTAGCCCATCTTTAGCCTATTAGTAGTGTTGCTTCTTTCAGTCCGAACCTATACGCAGCATTGCTTACATGTACTTAGTTACTTAGTCCTTCTCGTGCAATTCTGCACATCGGGTAACGCACTTCCTCCACTCCTCTCTGTTCATCGCCAGTTCTTCAGCCTCCTCCCATGACATCTCCAGACATCTTAAATCACCATTGATGGTGACCTGACAGTTCTTTCGTGGTCTTCCTCTCTTCCTTCTTCCTGACCGAAAGTGGCGAACAAAGTATAAGCTTACTAAATTCAATTTGGTTAGGGATAGTTCGTCATAGAGGAAGGCGAGGGTAAAGAGAAGGGAATGACAATTAGTGAGCAGACAAAGAGTCACCACCACTAACTGGAGGAAAGTTACGCCCTTGGCAACAACACTATAACCACTGAAAAATTATATCTTCATTTATTGATAGGTTCCAAATCTCTCTCTCTGTCTGTCTGTCTGTCTGTCTGTCTCACACCCCTCTCTTTATCCCTCTCTATCCCTCTCTTTCATCGTTAGGCTATATAAATTTTCGAACTGAATAAATTAAAGAATGAATTTCATCTCTGGTTCCCTCGCTCTGTTTCAGTCTGGTAGTCAAGATTTGAGCTCTTGTGATTTTTCAACTGCACAATTAGGCCTACAGTACAGTAGGCCTACACTGTAACCGGTCGCGGTCTGTCAAGCGGATTGTTCAATAAGATAATATTTTAAAATATATAATTATATAGTGGAAATATATTTAGGCTAGCAATAGAACTATTGGACATGAGTAGTAGTTAGTTAGGGTATGTTGGAATGTCTACGCATTATTCTTGGTCAATATTCAGTAGTCATAGCCACAAAAGTGAACTTAATAACTATGTGAATCATTGCATACGACACGCTATAGTAAGAGCATTTCGTAGAATAATACTCAGTAGCCTACTTACACCCTTATCTATGATATTACTGGTTTTTCACTTCGTTCAAATTTGTCCAGTGACCACTGGTACTTTTCACTGTCGCAGCGGTTTCTTGCTTATCGATATTGGATATTACATTATACTACATAATATTACAGATATGCGTATAATATTTTCTGGGATGTGAGTAGCCTGTAGGCCTATTATATTGCTCATATAGGCCTATAGTCTGCAAAAATAACGTTACAGATCCTCTCTTAGTAGCAAAGTGATGACAATATTTATTGCTCACGGATGGAGGGGACATGGGCAACTTCCATGGTTGCTCGACATGAAAGACGCCTTCTTACTACAGGTAATTGTTTACCTTTAATTGTCATTTTAATGCTGACAGTATTTTCACCTCAATGCGCGACTGAACGCGCCTGTTAGGCTATAGGTCGTCAAAAATACCTCAATATTAGGCCTATAAGTCGTATGGATGCGAAGTTGTAGTGTGTTCTGTGAGCAACACCAGTCGAAGATACAGTTACATGACTTGGCGACGTTTGGCAATACTTCTTCAATTTCGAAGTGGATAACTAAGAAAAAGGTCATCAGATTTTATGCCGGTGGCTTGGGACATTTCTGGTGGGAAAACTTCGGACGTCTAAAATAAAGAGTCGTCAGATTTTTTCGCCGGTGACTTGCGACATTTTCCGGAACATTTCTCAGAAACGACTGCAAATTGCTGGTTGTGAAGTTCTAGAAATTTGTTTTAAAAGAAACCCTGCCAGAATGCATAAGGAAATGAGTCTATTTAAGTTGCGGGGTTTGCTCTAGCCATCCAATAGATGAAACCCGCCTGTTCGAAGTAAGTGAGTCTTGGCTTAACGACTTTTTCTAGCTGGCTTGTTTGAGACCTAATAATTATCTTGGGTAGTTCGTTCTTGTTTTCTCCAGTCAAGAAATCGCAGTCAATTTATTTCTCCTGTGGATCATAATCTGTTCACATCTTACTTTCGCATTGTCAAGCGAAATGCGAAATGCGAAATTCTGTATAGTGGAATGGGTTGCATCATCGACTCGAATAGTTTTGCTTAGAGTGACTGTCCATCTACGCCAAATAGCCTATTCACGTTCATTTTTCCAAACGCTTCGAATGCATGTCTTTTTGGCTGGTGACAATGTGGTTTCTATAGCACTTAGGCAATAGATAGACGAATTATTCAACGCTTTCAATGACTTCTCCTTTCTAAGAGATTATTTACTTTCGCATCTCTATTCGAAAGCATTGGTTGTGCTGCAGGGGGATTACAATGTGATCGTTGTCGGCTGGAAAGATGGAGCGAAGCATAAGTGGTATCCCAAGGCGGCTTCCAACACGAGAACCGTGGGTGGAGAAATTGCCCTCATCTCCAATAACATTATTAACCAAGGGAAATCGTCGAAGGCACTGATGTATTGCGTGGGATTCAGTTTGGGAGCGCACGTCTGCGGTCATGCCGGACAGCAGCAAGGACAGTTTGGAAGGATAACTGGTATGTTATGAAATCTATGCGGAAAGATTTTCTCTTAGAGCTCATTCGTGTATGTTTTTAATTTTCCACTCAGTTGTTCATTACGTAAAATTATAATTATGCCTATAAATTTAATTTATTCTTAATGTGGGTATGACAAACCGCGATCCGTTACATTGCAAACAATACAAATTTAATCGCACGCCTTCCACGCTACTCGCATATTTCTACTTTCATGTTTGAACAGCTCCATTGGCTTCCGCTAACTGCGCGCATTAAGTTTAAAATCCTCATCTTGGTCTCTAAAGCACAACGGGGTCTTGCCCCGAAATAACTAGCCAATGAAATTCACCGCCCTCTTTCAGCCACCTCACATCGCCCACTCAGGTCTTCAAATAGATTTGATCTTTTAGTTCCTCCTACTATAGAACGGCTATGGCTCAGTCCCGATCCTTTACATCAATTTGGAATACTCTGTCTCCATCTACTCGATCTCAACTTCTAACTGGAAATCCCTCCTCCTCATTTTCTTTCCTCAAAACTTATTTCTTCTCTCGTGGCCTTGCGCACTGGGAGTACCTCTGAACGGTTCACCCTAGTAGAGACGCTTTATAAATGTTTTTATACAATACAATACAATACAATACAATACAATACAATACAAGCACATAATCGACATTCGGGACGATTAGCTTTCAATAAAACAGAATGTTTTCATTAATAACGCACTGAAGGGTTTTCTAGTAGGATGGATTGGTGCACTTTGAGATTGTGTTAAAAGCGGCTGTGGAAGTTGAAAATCGTCGTTTTAATTGCAAAGAAGCACAATATTTTCATTCATTCATTCCAAACACTTATATAGCGCCCCTTCAAGAAGCCTACTCAGAGGTGGAGGCATGGGACAGCCTAGTCACGGCTAAAATGATATGTCTTGAGCAACTGGTAGAAAGCAGGCAAATTATTCCGAGGTAGTAAGCGTAGTGACAGCGGGAGTTCATTCCCTGTGGACGAGCCAACAACCGAGAAGGCTCGACGGCGTCGACGCTGTCTGGTATCAGAGCGGGTTCGAGGGACCAGCAGCTCCCCATTGACCGAAGAGCGTAAAGCTCGACGGTCAATGGGACAGAGACCAGATAAGTAGGACGGAGCACTATCAGTCAGGCACCGCCAGACAAGACTTAGTGCTGCTACTCTGTACGAGATGCGCTGCGATTTAAGTGGAGACGAATTAGCCATAAGCTTACTTTAGCACTATTTCTCCATTAAAATCGTTTAAATGTTTATACATGTGCTTTCAAGGATTGGATCCAGCCGGGCCATCGTTTAAGTCCCGCGACCTTGAGGCCGGTCTGAACCCCTCCTGTGCTGACCTGGTCGATGTCATTCACACGGATGGCATCTTTCTCGGAACCTTTCGGGGCATGGGACATATTGACTTCTACCCCAACAAAGGATATTCCCAACCGGGATGCATTCTGGAATCGACCGATGGATTGGATGATTGGGAGATCTTAACTCTTTTCTATAATGACACACAGTTTTCTGGTGAGTATTCGACGGTTGAACCGTAGTTCACTTTTCTCAGTTATTATATTTATGTCTTCAATGCCGTACTCACGTTGAAAAAGAAGCAGTCTACCAGTAAAACTTAAGTCTACCAGATGTCTACGGTTAACTCTACGTGTTTGCGAGGGCTCGCCACTGGGTGACTCATTCAGCTTACTGTGTTTTGTTTTGCAACTTGTTGTTATCTTTCGTTTCTTAAAATCATTTTGGCTAGTTAGTGCAGAAACTGCCTCTGAGTAGATGTCTAGAGGAGGCGCTATATAAATTCTCAGAATGGATGAATTAAATTAATTTTCTCAGAATGGATGAATTAAATTAATGAAAATTATACGATAATATCGTATAATTTTCATTAATTTAATTCATCCAT
This sequence comes from Lumbricus rubellus, assembly GCA_945859605.1. Classification (NCBI taxonomy): domain Eukaryota; kingdom Metazoa; phylum Annelida; class Clitellata; order Crassiclitellata; family Lumbricidae; genus Lumbricus; species Lumbricus rubellus. The sequence goes on along the minus strand of OX243815.1, from coordinate 41,520,573 downwards.
TCTGAGAATTTATATATGGAACTATTCTGTAAATGAATACATCATTTTGTTCAGTTTTCAGAGCTCTTTCCAACGGTGTAATGAATGGCAGTTAGTTATTTTGCACTAAGAATATTTCATGATAAAACCGGCAATTTTCGTTAAAAAATTCAATTTTTCGGAACTTTGGCCCACTTATGGGGGCTGAAGACATTAATATTTTAAAAAACTTTTTACACATTTTTTGACCCCATGTCATTGGGCAACTTTTGGTTGCCATTACTTTTCGGAATTCCAATTTTCGGTTTTTTCACTCCACCCTAATATATAGCCTATATATAATTATATTAGGTCTGAATGGATAAACCATAATAACCTTACTCTGCGGCGATAACTATCCAAATGAGCCACACAGGTGAGCGTTGAGGTAGGTACATGTATAATCTGAATTTTCAATTTTTAGTAAAGCTAAGAGCAAGCTGATTGTTTAAAGAGTCATCAAAATCTATGCGATGTAGGCATATATATATACACCCAGCATAGAGAAATAATTATGTTTGCGAGAATTCTAACAGCAGGCTAATGTTGCATTATGATTACCAAAGTCTATCTGCAGCACTCAGCAGAACAGCTAGGAAAACAAACAGTTGCATCTTCTCTATTCTTCTCTGTCGACTGAATGATGATTGTCTGCATCAACGACTTTTAAGCGCAAATTAGCAAAAAACATTGGCTAGGGCTTACAGAATAGGCTTATACAACGAATGAGCTGTAGGCCTACAACGCCCTACGTGCAAGTATAATGAGAGCAGGCGTTAGCCTGTCACGTCTTGCTTATTCGTTAGAGGCGAGTGAAGAAGCTACGAGAAATAAATATAATAGGCTACAGCGTATGAATTTTACGCAGCGCGTCACAAAACACGATCGTAAAGGTTCACTCATTAATTTTAAGTGGACAACTCTATCAGTGGGACGCGTTGAGGTTCAATTGAACCACACAATTGAGTCACACCATAATTATAGCATCTCAGCACTCATGGTCTCGGGCTGCAAATATAAAATCTACACCCATGCAAATCTAATCTAATATTTTATAATTTGTCACAAAAGTCATGTGCTGCTGGTTGTATAATTATGCTGACTTATTTATATAGATTCTCGTTGATTAAATTTACATACTCAAACTAGTTTGACTTCATTTTAGCGGAACATAAAACTTTTCGGCGCCCGGGCACCACAGATTTTTTTAAGAACTTCGTAAATTGATAGCGGACGGCGAGTCCTGCCTATAATAGCATTTCAAAAAAAAAAAATTTTATGTCGAAATGTCTTGGAAAAATATTCCAAATTTCCTGCTCAAAAGAGCTGACGACCATTTTTTAGTCGTTTAATCAACTAAATCATTTTTCCAAGCCAATGCGGATGGGCCCACCATGAATCCGCCGAGCACGCCTTTGACCCGTAAATTTGTCTGGACGTTTTTTTTGTCAGAATTATCCAAAATGATAACATTTTACCTTCCGGCTTCAAGGCAACGACGCCGCCACTACACCACCGTCTATAATTAATTATACTCTTGCGGCACGGTGCGATTTCATCAAAGTGCGGAATTGGTCGCTCTCAGATATTGTGTCCCGTTTGTAGGCTTGAGCCGTTATTTGCAAACCTCTCTTCTTTAGCAAGGACCTTTAAAAATAACGTAGAAGTAGCCTAGGCCTAACGTTGCTTATTGTCCTTACCTGTTATCATGATTCAGATAATCATTAGATCCTATACATTGTAGCTATCAATGTTGCCATTGCCGATGTTGCTCTAATACGATTTCCAATTAACCGCTGTTGCTCCGTTTTCTTGGACATTGCATCTTTACGAATATCGTGTGTTCTTCCGCGACTTTTTCGATCCCCGACATAATAGCACGGGCTGTTTCGACGGGGCTAGTTTGACGGGCTATTGCCCCACATTCCCTCTACAGAATGGTGTAATTGGTGTCTCTTCATGTCAAAGGACGGATAAGATACAGCCGATAATCTAAGGGGAGGTGGCATCCACCCCCCTGGTGCCTCGGGTATATCGGGTTTAACTTTTGAATGGTATGGTATATCATCACACATTTTAGCTCAAAATGTGTGCAAATGAATCCTCTACAGCTACCTAAAACGTCAAAATTTTATTCCTAACGAAAAAAGTTTGATTTGGGAAAAACCTAGGGGGTGGATACCACCCCCCTGGTAGCCCGAGGGTTAATCCTCAGAATCTCTTCTAATGGTCTTTTCCACCTTGGTTTTCTTTCAGCTCATGTTCTTATCATCGTATGGCGTCGATTGATTCGCACACTATTGCTTTCCATTACCTTCTTGTAGGCCAATAAACTCAATCCGCGCACTGTCATCATCTCTCTGGCAGCAATCCCTACCGTCAACCATTCTCTGCTCCGTCTCTCCTTATGTCCCGTACTATGAATCATTCCAGACAATACCTTCTGCTACCTGTTCATTGAACACGTGCCAAAAACTTTAGATTTTCCCATTCGTTGCAGTGGGACTACAATCAGCTCATCTTCATTATATCAGCATCTTTGATATTCTAAAATCGTCCAACGTGCAAGATCCTTCTAAGCTTCTAGACCCTCTAAGGCACAATGTACTAAATCTGTCCTTGTATTTTCTGTGTAGTGACAGTATTGTTCATATTGTACTCGCAAACAGAAATCGAATACTCCAATCGTTGGTTATCTAGAATAAATTATTTAGTTGTATGCAACCCAATAAATCTATTTCCATCATCTTCACCACGGACACCACTACTATTACTACCGCCAGTGCAAAACAACTGCTACTATTTCTATTCTAAAGCTGCAACGTACTGGATGTTAAGTAATTGTAAAACAATCACAATATCGCCAGTTTGCTCGGCAGCCTAAATCCGCATTTATCTAACTGAAGAGGTAGGCTACCCAAAGTTTATTTATAATGTTATAATTATGACCCTACTTTTTGATTGGTTCGCTAAAATTGATATCTAATTATAGATATCTAGATCTAGATGTCTACTACACTGTGAGCATGAATCACGACACTTACAGGTGGAAGATATTGAAGTCGAAAACTTTGATGAACAAGAAAGCATGGTGTCAAAATCGATTCTTGGAAGAATTCACGGGCCCGAATGTGACTGCATCCGACCTCTCCGCCTTAATCATAGATCAATCAACAATGCATTCATAACACCAGATGTTTTCATCTTCAACCACACTGCATTTCATCACAAGGTGCATTACAACGATAGTTGGAAATTCACAAACACTCTTAAGTACAAGAATAATCAACTTAATATAATTCCAGGTTGAGGCTAAATCTAGATTTTCTCCATAACACCCTTCACATATTGAATGTGTGTGTGTATCCTAGACCCCTAGACATTGCGGTTTAACATCTGAAATTGAAATTTAGGACATGATAATTATGTTGAAATCATATTCTTATTTCACTTATCTAAATATATTTATATGGAAAATATCAGTATGACTAAATATCAGAGATAATTATATGAAAAACAGTTCGGCTTACTTTTATTGAACCACGATGTATAAATTATTGTCCATTTAAAATGGTAGGTGGAATGATGAAATGGTTGTTTCCTTAAATAGAAGAGTATGACAAAACTAAGTCTTTCCTTCAATTGAAGCGGCATGAACCCGTGAACTGTTGCAAAACAGGTTGGATTGATGGGCCAAAATTCTTGCATAAAAGTGAAGTCGTATTGATGAAACATTCGTGGTTAAATTAACGCTGAATTTCTGATAAAACTTCTTGCCTAGACGTAATATCGATTGATGAAAATGTTTTCTTTAAATGGAAGCGGAATGAATATAAATATTTTGTTTGTTTGTTTTGTTTTGCAACTTGTTGTTATCTTTCTTTTCTTAAAATCATTGTGTCTTAGAGTGACTGTAGTCTTTGCAAGTGCTTTCAGTCAGGGACCTCAGGGTGCATAATAGATATCATCCCAATGCGGTGTATAGGCTACTCCTATGAAAGAACTTGGTCTGAGGAGAATGCCAATAGCTGAAAACAAGATAGAAAGTTGTCTGTGCAGTGCTTCCATGTTCTGCCTCAGAATCTTAACTCAACAAATAATGTAGAATTAATTGACTTTCATAGCTGGAGGGTTGCTGTTCCAACAATCTGTTCCAACACAGCCAAAGGACAGAACAGCTCCAATTTCATGTTACCGGTCAGGCTCGATAGTTTGACAGTTTTAATGTCCAGGTTAGAGTATTTTTGAAACGTGTCTTAAAAGTGTGAATGAAGCTATTGCAGCCGTAGCTGAGGTGCAGACAACAGAGATGAGTTTGTCCGGACGCCATTAAGATCGCGAGAACTGAAACTGATATTTGAAATCAAAATTAACTATAGGACTGTAACGCACTACTGTCCCTCTAAGACACAGTGGATCGGAAAATTTTTAAAAGAGCATGATTACTTGCTGATGGTCAATGATTCATGCCAGTATATGAGACAAATTCTGACATTTGTGACTTTGCCCTACTGTGACGGCAATACGATTTCCATGAGTCTTTGGAAGTGCTTTCAGTCAAGGTGCATATTAGATACCATCCCAATAATGTCAGACAAACAATATGCAATCTCACCTTACAATACACCATTTGAAAGAGGGTCCTAAACAGAATCGAATGACATTTTACGCATTGAAATATCTCAAAGGATAAAAAAGTTATTAGTGTTTTACTGTTTTAGGTTTCGCGACATGTCGCGAAGAGGGGGTATGGTTAAAAAATTATTATCTTCTACAAATATGGGGTAACGCACTTCCTCCACTCCTCTCTGTTCATCGCCAGTTCTTCAGCCTCCTCCCATGACATCTCCAGACATCTTAAATCACCATTGATGGTGACCTGACAGTTCTTTCGTGGTCTTCCTCTCTTCCTTCTTCCTGACCGAAAGTGGCGAACAAAGTATAAGCTTACTAAATTCAATTTGGTTAGGGATAGTTCGTCATAGAGGAAGGCGAGGGTAAAGAGAAGGGAATGACAATTAGTGAGCAGACAAAGAGTCACCACCACTAACTGGAGGAAAGTTACGCCCTTGGCAACAACACTATAACCACTGAAAAATTATATCTTCATTTATTGATAGGTTCCAAATCTCTCTCTCTGTCTGTCTGTCTGTCTGTCTGTCTCACACCCCTCTCTTTATCCCTCTCTATCCCTCTCTTTCATCGTTAGGCTATATAAATTTTCGAACTGAATAAATTAAAGAATGAATTTCATCTCTGGTTCCCTCGCTCTGTTTCAGTCTGGTAGTCAAGATTTGAGCTCTTGTGATTTTTCAACTGCACAATTAGGCCTACAGTACAGTAGGCCTACACTGTAACCGGTCGCGGTCTGTCAAGCGGATTGTTCAATAAGATAATATTTTAAAATATATAATTATATAGTGGAAATATATTTAGGCTAGCAATAGAACTATTGGACATGAGTAGTAGTTAGTTAGGGTATGTTGGAATGTCTACGCATTATTCTTGGTCAATATTCAGTAGTCATAGCCACAAAAGTGAACTTAATAACTATGTGAATCATTGCATACGACACGCTATAGTAAGAGCATTTCGTAGAATAATACTCAGTAGCCTACTTACACCCTTATCTATGATATTACTGGTTTTTCACTTCGTTCAAATTTGTCCAGTGACCACTGGTACTTTTCACTGTCGCAGCGGTTTCTTGCTTATCGATATTGGATATTACATTATACTACATAATATTACAGATATGCGTATAATATTTTCTGGGATGTGAGTAGCCTGTAGGCCTATTATATTGCTCATATAGGCCTATAGTCTGCAAAAATAACGTTACAGATCCTCTCTTAGTAGCAAAGTGATGACAATATTTATTGCTCACGGATGGAGGGGACATGGGCAACTTCCATGGTTGCTCGACATGAAAGACGCCTTCTTACTACAGGTAATTGTTTACCTTTAATTGTCATTTTAATGCTGACAGTATTTTCACCTCAATGCGCGACTGAACGCGCCTGTTAGGCTATAGGTCGTCAAAAATACCTCAATATTAGGCCTATAAGTCGTATGGATGCGAAGTTGTAGTGTGTTCTGTGAGCAACACCAGTCGAAGATACAGTTACATGACTTGGCGACGTTTGGCAATACTTCTTCAATTTCGAAGTGGATAACTAAGAAAAAGGTCATCAGATTTTATGCCGGTGGCTTGGGACATTTCTGGTGGGAAAACTTCGGACGTCTAAAATAAAGAGTCGTCAGATTTTTTCGCCGGTGACTTGCGACATTTTCCGGAACATTTCTCAGAAACGACTGCAAATTGCTGGTTGTGAAGTTCTAGAAATTTGTTTTAAAAGAAACCCTGCCAGAATGCATAAGGAAATGAGTCTATTTAAGTTGCGGGGTTTGCTCTAGCCATCCAATAGATGAAACCCGCCTGTTCGAAGTAAGTGAGTCTTGGCTTAACGACTTTTTCTAGCTGGCTTGTTTGAGACCTAATAATTATCTTGGGTAGTTCGTTCTTGTTTTCTCCAGTCAAGAAATCGCAGTCAATTTATTTCTCCTGTGGATCATAATCTGTTCACATCTTACTTTCGCATTGTCAAGCGAAATGCGAAATGCGAAATTCTGTATAGTGGAATGGGTTGCATCATCGACTCGAATAGTTTTGCTTAGAGTGACTGTCCATCTACGCCAAATAGCCTATTCACGTTCATTTTTCCAAACGCTTCGAATGCATGTCTTTTTGGCTGGTGACAATGTGGTTTCTATAGCACTTAGGCAATAGATAGACGAATTATTCAACGCTTTCAATGACTTCTCCTTTCTAAGAGATTATTTACTTTCGCATCTCTATTCGAAAGCATTGGTTGTGCTGCAGGGGGATTACAATGTGATCGTTGTCGGCTGGAAAGATGGAGCGAAGCATAAGTGGTATCCCAAGGCGGCTTCCAACACGAGAACCGTGGGTGGAGAAATTGCCCTCATCTCCAATAACATTATTGACAAGGGCAGATCGTCGAAGGCACTGATGTATTGCGTGGGATTCAGTTTGGGAGCGCACGTCTGCGGTCATGCCGGACAGCAGCAAGGACAGTTTGGAAGGATAACTGGTATGTTATGAAATCTATGCGGAAAGATTTTCTCTTAGAGCTCATTCGTGTATGTTTTTAATTTTCCACTCAGTTGTTCATTACGTAAAATTATAATTATGCCTATAAATTTAATTTATTCTTAATGTGGGTATGACAAACCGCGATCCGTTACATTGCAAACAATACAAATTTAATCGCACGCCTTCCACGCTACTCGCATATTTCTACTTTCATGTTTGAACAGCTCCATTGGCTTCCGCTAACTGCGCGCATTAAGTTTAAAATCCTCATCTTGGTCTCTAAAGCACAACGGGGTCTTGCCCCGAAATAACTAGCCAATGAAATTCACCGCCCTCTTTCAGCCACCTCACATCGCCCACTCAGGTCTTCAAATAGATTTGATCTTTTAGTTCCTCCTACTATAGAACGGCTATGGCTCAGTCCCGATCCTTTACATCAATTTGGAATACTCTGTCTCCATCTACTCGATCTCAACTTCTAACTGGAAATCCCTCCTCCTCATTTTCTTTCCTCAAAACTTATTTCTTCTCTCGTGGCCTTGCGCACTGGGAGCACCTCTGAACGGTTCACCCTAGTAGAGACGCTTTATAAATGTTTTTATACAATACAATACAATACAATACAATACAATACAATACAATACAATACAATACAATACAATACAATACAAGCACATAATCGACATTCGGGACGATTAGCTTTCAATAAAACAGAATGTTTTCATTAATAACGCACTGAAGGGTTTTCTAGTAGGATGGATTGGTGCACCTTTGAGATTGTGTTAAAAGCGGCTGTGGAAGTTGAAAATCGTCGTTTTAATTGCAAAGAAGCACAATATTTTCATTCATTCATTCCAAACACTTATATAGCGCCCCTTCAAGAAGCCTACTCAGAGGTGGAGGTTATGTCAGAGACATGGGACAGCCTAGTCACGGCTAAAATGATATGTCTTGAGCAACTGGTAGAAAGCAGGCAAATTATTCCGAGGTAGTAAGCGTAGTGACAGCGGGAGTTCATTCCCTGTGGACGAGCCAACAACCGAGAAGGCTCGACGGCGTCGACGCTGTCTGGTATCAGAGCGGGTTCGAGGGACCAGCAGCTCCCCATTGACCGAAGAGCGTAAAGCTCGACGGGAGGTTATGTCAGAGACATGGGACAGAGACCAGATAAGTAGGACGGAGCACTATCAGTCAGGCACCGCCAGACAAGACTTAGTGCTGCTACTCTGTACGAGATGCGCTGCGATTTAAGTGGAGACGAATTAGCCATAAGCTTACTTTAGCACTATTTCTCCATTAAAATCGTTTAAATGTTTATACATGTGCTTTCAAGGATTGGATCCAGCCGGGCCATCGTTTAAGTCCCGCGACCTTGAGGCCGGTCTGAACCCCTCATGTGCTGACCTGGTCGATGTCATTCACACGGATGGCATCTTTCTCGGAACCTTTCGGGGCATGGGACATATTGACTTCTACCCCAACAAAGGATATTCCCAACCGGGATGCATTCTGGAATCGACCGATGGATTGGATGATTGGGAGATCTTAACTCTTTTCTATAATGACACACAGTTTTCTGGTGAGTATTCGACGGTTGAACCGTAGTTCACTTTTCTCAGTTATTATATTTATGTCTTCAATGCCGTACTCACGTTGAAAAAGAAGCAGTCTACCAGTAAAACTTAAGTCTACCAGATGTATACGGTTAACTCTACGTGTTTGCGAGGGCTCGCCACTGGGTGACTCATTCAGCTTACTGTGTTTTGCAAAACAAACAAACAAAATATTTATATTCATTCCGCTTCCATTTAAAGAAAACATTTTCATCAATCGATATTACGTCTAGGCAAGAAGTTTTATCAGAAATTCAGCGTTAATTTAACCACGAATGTTTCATCAATACGACTTCACTTTTATGCAAGAATTTTGGCCCATCAATCCAACCTGTTTTGCAACAGTTCACGGGTTCATGCCGCTTCAATTGAAGGAAAGACTTAGTTTTGTCATACTCTTCTATTTAAGGAAACAACCATTTCATCATTCCACCTACCATTTTAAATGGACAATAATTTATACATCGTGGTTCAATAAAAGTAAGCCGAACTGTTTTTCAAATAATTATCTCTGATATTAGTCATACTGATATTTTCCATATAAATATATTTAGATAAGTGAAATAAGAATATGATTTCAACATAATTATCATGTCCTAAATTTCAATTTCAGATGTTAAACCGCAATGTCTAGGGGTTTAGGATACACACACACATTCAATATGTGAAGGGTGTTATGGAGAAAATCTAGATTTAGCCTCAACCTGGAATTATCTTAAGTTGATTATTCTTGTACTTAAGAGTGTTTGTGAATTTCCAACTATCGTTGTAATGCACCTTGTGATGAAATGCAGTGTGGTTGAAGATGAAAACATCTGGTGTTATGAATGCATTGCTGATTGATCTATGATTAAGGCGGAGAGGTCGGATGCAGTCACATTCGGGCCCGTGAATTCTTCCAAGAATCGATTTTGACACCATGCTTTCTTGTTCATCAAAGTTTTCGACTTCAATATCTTCCACCTGTAAGTGTCGTGATTCATGCTCACAGTGTATAGTAGACATCTAGATCTAGATATCTATAATTAGATATCAATTTTAGCGAACAAATCAAAAAGTAGGGTCATATAACATTATAAATAAACTTTGGGTAGCCTACCTCTTCAGTTAGATAAATGCGGATTTAGGCTGCCGAGCAAACTGGCGATATTGTGATTGTTTTACAATTACTTAACATCCAGTACGTTGCAGCTTCAGAATAGAAATAGTAGCAGTTGTTTTGCACTGGCGGTAGTAATAGTAGTGGTGTCCGTGGTGAAGATGATGGAAATAGATTTATTGGGTTGCATACAACTAAATAATTTGTTCTAGATAACCAACGATTGGAGTATTCGATTTCTGTTTGCGAGCACAATATGAACAATACTGTCACTACACAGAAAATACAAGGACAGATTTAGTACATTGTGCCTTAGAGGGTCTAGAAGCTTAGAAGGATCTTGCACGTTGGACGATTTTAGAATATCAAAGATGCTGATATAATGAAGATGAGCTGATTGTAGTCCCACTGCAACGAATGGGAAAATCTAAAGTTTTTGGCACGTGTTCAATGAACAGGTAGCAGAAGGTATTGTCTGGAATGATTCATAGTACGGGACATAAGGAGAGACGGAGCAGAGAATGGTTGACGGTAGGGATTGCTGCCAGAGAGATGATGACAGTGCGCGGATTGAGTTTATTGGCCTACAAGAAGGTAATGGAAAGCAATAGTGTGCGAATCAATCGACGCCATACGATGATAAGAACATGAGCTGAAAGAAAACCAAGGTGGAAAAGACCATTAGAAGAGATTCTGAGGATTAACCCTCGGGCTACCAGGGGGGCGGTATCCACCCCCCCCTAGATACCACCCCCCCTTAGGTTTTTCCCAAATCAAACTTTTTTCGTTAGGAATAAAATTTTGACGTTTTAGGTAGCTGTAGAGGATTCATTTGCACACATTTTGAGCTAAAATGTGTGATGATATACCATACCATTCAAAAGTTAAACCCGATATACCCGAGGCACCAGGGGGGTGGATGCCACCTCCCCTTAGATTATCGGCTGTATCTTATCCGTCCTTTGAGATGAAGAGACACCAATTACACCATTCTGTAGAGGGAATGTGGGGCTACATTTTCTTGCTCAGCGAGTTGTCTTTGGACAACCGAAAGTGCTCAAAATAAATTAAAATATAAATAAAGGTGTTTTATTTTCATAAAAGATTCATGTTTTTCCTATTAAAAATTATTCATAATTTATTTTTTAAGAGAAATAAATTATGTCATTCTATAGAGGGCATTTAGGGCTATTTTTTGATACCAATTAATTTGACATTTGATGACCGGAAGTGCTCAAAATAAATTTAAATGTGTGAAAATGTTGGGTTTTTTTTACAACGCAAACCGATAAGTCTGCGTAAACGTTTTTCAGCATGTTTTACATGTTTTTTCTCTTTTTATTGTAACTAAAACTAACTTATTACTAGTTTTTATAGTTGAATATTGGACTTTATTATATGTAAACAATTTTTAAATAAATAAATTATGTTAAAACACACAGAATCTAATATTTTGTTTATGCGAAAGTATACATTTTGTGGAATCGACGGGTGCCCACGGTAAAAATTCATAACTTCAGGGTGCTTTCATATATTTTAAACCTAAATATACCATTTTGTGCAGAAATGAATGCTGAATCCATAGGTGTATTACAAGTTATGATATCTCAAACCAAACCCAAAATCCAGGGGGGTGGTAACCACCCCCCCCCCTTGGTAGTCAGTGTTACAAAAAAGCTTGGTAGCCTGAGGGTTAAACAATAGAAAGACGGAGTTGTGAAAACACTCTCGGGATTCCACCAGTGGCGGCGTTAACGCAGGGCAAGAAATGGGGAAATACACTGGTTAAAGGCCTTCCCCACCTGTTCGTTGCCCAGCCAGAATTTTCTCTGCCGTGTATTTATTTGGTGGATAAATTGTTATTTGCACTGGTTACTTTATGACGGCCCTGGCAATGTTCTGGTTACAAAATATATCTAGGGCCGCCACTGGATTCCCTGGCTATAATAAGCAGTAGGCCTAATATTTATTGCGTCAATGGAGATTCCTGGAAAATGACGTAGGCCCAATAAAAAATTGTGTAGTACTTTTATTAGGTAACCTATGCATGAGCAACGTCATCTGCTCCTTTGCTTTTGTAGACGTTTTCTGGGGAAAGCAAGAACGCAATTCAGAGCATGGGCTTCAACGCAGCTGCATATGCCGGCAGAGGAACGTTCGCCTTGATCACAAAGCCTCGTGCACCATTCTGCCTCGGATAACAACGGACTTACCAGAAAACGCCGGCGTATTTTAGAACATGATAATTGTCCAGTAGCCTAAATGCTCGCTCTCAATAATTAGTAGATTTAAATTAATAGCTTAGTTATAATAGTTAATTAAATTAGTAGATTGCTATCTTGCTTCTAATCCTTACTCCGGTAAGGTCCATTCGCAATCATTTAACGTGCATCTGCTGCTTCAAACACTACTATGTTGCAATTTAATTAAATTCTAATGATTTTGAGTTGCAAATTGGTCGCTGTTATTAAAATTTGTTTTTGAAATTCTTCCCGTAATCAGTGCTGTGATGTATCAATCGATTCTAAATAGCCCCGTCAAAACAGCCCGGTCATAATCGCCCACCGGCACAATAGTTCCGTCATAATCGCTCGGCGACACAATAGTCCCGTCAAAATCGCTCAGCGACACAATAGCCCGTCAAACTAGCCCCGTCGAAACAGCCCGGGGCTATTATGTCGGAGATCCAAAAAGTCGAGGAAGAACACACGATTTTCGTAAAGATGCAATGTCCAAGAAAACGGAATAAAAGCGGTTAAATGGAAATCGATTCAGAGGTTCCAATGGCAACATCGATAGCTACAATATAAGCTTATAGAATCTAATGATAATTATCTGAATCATGAAGCAGGTAAGGACAATAAGTAAAGTTAGGTCTACTTCTACGTTATTTTGGAAGGTCCTTGTTAAAGAAGAAAGGTCAGCAAATAACGGCTCTACAGACGGGTCACAAGATCTGAGAGCGACCAATTTCGCACTTTGATGAAATCGCACCGTGCCGCAAGAGTATAATTAATTATAGACGGTGGTGTAGTGGCGGCGTCGTTGCCTTGAAGCCGGAAAGTAAAAATGTTATCATTTTGGATAATTCTGACTAAAAAACGTGTCAGACAAATTTACGGGTCAAAGGCGTGCTCGGCGGATTCATGGGGGGCCCATCCGCATTGGCTTGAAAAAATGATTTAGTTGATTAAACGACTAAAAAATGGTCGTCAGCTCTTTTGAGAGGGAAATTTGGAACATTTTTTCTAGACATTTCGACATAAATAAAAAATTGAAATGCTATTTCGCAAAAACAGGGCTCGCCGTCCGCTATCAATTTAAGAAGTTTTTTAAAAATCTGTGGTGCCCGAAAAGTCGCCGGGCCCTGGGCATTTAATGCTGCGCTAAAATGAAGTCACACTAGTTTGAGTAAGAAATTTAATCAACGATAATCTATAAATTATTCATCATAATTAATTATTAATTATACAATCAGCAGTAGGCTATACAGGTGACAAAATATGAAATATTATATTAGATTTGGGTGTATATTTGTATCCCAAGACCATGAGTGCTGGGGTGCTATAATTATGGTGTAACTCAATTGTGTGGTTCAATTGAGCCTAAACGCATCCCACTAATAAAGTTGTCCACTTAAATGAGTGAACCTTTACGATCATGTTTTTGTGACGCGCTGCGTAAAATTCATACGCTGTAGCCTATTATTTCCTCGTAGCTTCTTCACATGACTCTAACGAATAAGCAAGACGTGGCAAGCTAACGCCTACTCACATTATACTTGCACGCACAGCTCATTCGTTGTATAGGCCTATTCTGTAAGCCCTAGCCAATGTCTTTTTTGTGCTAATTTGAGCTTAAAAGTCGTTGATGCAGACAAGCATAATTCAGTCGACATAGAAGAATAGAGAAGAGAAGATGCATCTACTTCTATTCCTCGTTGTTCTGCTGAGTGCTGCAGATGAACTTTGGTAATCGTAATGCAACATTACATTCTGTCTGCTGTTAGAATTCTCGCAAACATAATTATTTCTCTATGCTGGGTGTATATATATGCCTACATCGCATAAATTTTGATGACCCTTTAGACAATCAGCTTGCTTTTAGCATTACTAAAAATGGAAAATTCAGATTATACCTACCTCAAAGCGCACTTGTGCGGCTCATTTGGACAGTTATCGCCGCAGAGTAAGGTTATTATGATTTCTCCATTCAGACCTAATATATATATATATATATATATATTTATTACCAGGGCATTTGCCTTGATTTACCATGCTGCATAGTGCCGCCACTGATTGCAAACTAGCAAATAATTATATTTGTGTGGTTATGCCAGTATAGTGGACCTAATTATTTTGTAAAGCAAGAGTGATAATGACGCCATTTCATAAATGCGTCACATAATAGCATTTGAATTCCGATCGGATGAGGCATTACGTGTCGAAAATTATTATATAAGCAGTTAAAACTGATAGATACTGCTAGCATTGATGACTGATTTTCCTATCATTCTGCCTGAAAATGGAAAATCCGATAAGGACCCCCAGTGGTGCCCACACATTTGCAAAAGTTGCGGGTCTATGCATAATTCTGTTAAATTAGTTGTTTTCAAATATGCGAATTTCACAAATTGTTCAGGGTTTTTAAAAACTAATTTTTGCTATTTATAATTAACAATGATGAATAAATATGCAATGTAATGCAATGTAATGCAATGTAATTAGTAATTTCTATAGCGCCACTCACAACCGAGGCCATTAAGTAGCGCTCCCAGTGCGATAACCTCCAGAGAAAATTATGATGATATGATGAAGTTATGATGATATGATGAATATTTTTATTGCATGTCTTAATCCGGCCCTGAATGTAATGTTTATCTATAGCAAGTGCTTCTAACACGTTGTGGAATAGTGGGTGGTGATGAGGAATGGGAAATCTATTGTGATAGACATATGCGAGGAATTTATGGGTGGTTATAGAATAGGCCAATGCTTTCATTTTGTAGAAGTGCTCTGCAATTCGCAAAGCGCGTGGAGAAGAGAAACAAAGTTTTCCCATGAATTTAATGCATAGGGTACATAGCCTACGGAATGAAAATGTGTGAGGAAGACAGAGACTGGGAAGTGAATCTAAAACCTGCAAGGCAATGTGCTGAAGCCTCAAACAGTCTCACTCAATCTATATAAATAAAAATGAAACTTTCCAATAGTTTGTAATAATTTTTCGCCGAAAGTCACGCACAGATTGTTTTTAAAATTTACCAAAACCTTCAATTCTAATAGGACCGTGTCTAAAAATTTTCTTTCCCCCAAAAAACGCAATATTTTCCTCAAAAAGTGAACTTTGCAATCCGTTCGACCGCCATTTGCAAATTCAACAAAACCGCAGAGTTGCCAGATTTCCGAAACACTTTGTCCCGGAATCACGTTGTAAAGTCGCCCAAAAGTCGCGAGATTTACGAAACGCGAAATCAGTCGCCCAAAAGTCGCGAATGACCAACTTTATCGCTGTGGGGAAAGAACGGTGTGAGGGAGTAAAGAAGGAAGGGGGAGCGAGACGAAGAGGGAGGGGAGAGACCGGAGCGCATAATGTATACATGTACATGTAGGTAGGCCATTATATATATTATTGTCTCGTGGTAATATGGAAATTCAAACTGTCACCCATTAATTTAGACCATGTGAAAATTAGTTAAAAGTTTGCGCTCCCCTAGAAAAATTCCTGCGGACACCCATGAACCTGGTCGCTTTCAAAGGCACTTTTGCCTCACACCCTGAAGACGAGGCCTGACCCACCAGACGTTCATTCTTCAGTTAATAATAGTCCATAAGTCCCTGGGGGGATGAAGTACCTCAGGGCAAAAATAAAAAAATAAAAAATGATAATGATAATAATAATAATAATAGTCGCATCCTTACATACGACTCTTGAACTATCTCGATGTGAATCGTCGTTAAAGATTCGTTCACGTAGAACAGGCAGGAAGCTTGGGGCATTGGACGCATTAAGTTATTGATTTAAAACGTGAATCGTTAATTTGCACCTGATACAAAAATCTGCATTCCAACACAAAATCTGAGATTGTAACGCGACTGTCCATTAATTATAGTATGCCATCTCAATCGTGCGTGCACTTGCGGAAAGTCATTGTTTTCAAAAACAACAGTCATTGCGTTTCAAAACAAAGTGCAGCCAATACGGCAATGTTCCTCCCCCCATTGAGAAATATGCATATTTTCACCAGCTGTTCAAGCGGGCAAAATGTGCCCACCCCCGCACAGGTTGATGCAACGGGAAAAGATGACAGAGAAGAAAGAACAGTGGGAAAAGTAGCGTTCGACTAAAAAAAAGGTCGTTAGATTTTCGGCCAAATACCAACGAAACATTTTGAGACCCAAGACCAAAATTTTTGGCCTCCTTCAAAAATTGCTGTATCCGCCCCGTCGTATAGCCTACTATAGGCACTACATACATAGACTAGACCTATACAGGCCTACATAGGGTAGCCTACATAGGGCCTACATTCTTCTTCTTCTTATTATTATTATTATTATAATTATTATTATTAAGCTTATTATTATCATTCTTACGATTATTTTTTTACCCGAGGTAGCCTATATAATGATCCCTCAGGTTTTTAAAAGCCTTAGATTATATTATCATTATTGTTGTTGTTGTAGTTATTATTATTATTTTTATTATAATTATTATTTGTTTATTATAATTATTGGTTGTTTATTATCAAGCATTTTAAGCAACACTAATGATTAAGCATGAATCGTGGGAACGGAGCAACTGTCAGTGAAGAACTTTCTCGAGGTCCTTCACAATTATTATGACAAGACTCGGACCCATAATCTCTGCGTCACAAGGCGAGCGCTCTTACCACTCGGCTGCTGTGTTCCATACATTGTATATTAATTCATTCCCGAAATTTATTGGCTATAATCACCCTTCAAGAATTCTACTCAGAACCACTTCCAGCACATCCAAGCTAAAGAGAACGGTCTTGAGCAACTGGTGGACAGCAGGCAAACTATTCCGTAGTAGGCCTATTGTAAGCACAATATTGTCAAAAATAGACAATCGAATGGTGCTTTTGTCTATAGTCTAAACTGAGGCTTTAGTTCAATTCGCAAAACTACTAGGCTACGTACGCCTACATAAAACTACATGGTTATGGTTCATTTTCAGCAACAAAGTTCCGAACGAATTAAAGCAGTGACTTGATTCCAATAATAAGCTGAGTAACTTAGTATAGGCGCTACAACACTAGACAAGTAACTGGTAGATTGATGACACCTGTACGCCACAATAGACAACAGAATAACCGCCAGGTCGCATTCTTACACATCTTGACAAGCATCTCGAATAATAGCTACTATCTGCTGCTTTGTAAGACGTCCTTGTAACGGCATGGTCGTGTTACGGCGCTGTGTAACCTAAATTGTCGGAATTGTTGTTGTTGTTGTTATTATTATTAGGCCTATTATTTTTTATGCCCCGAGGTATTTAGGATCCCTCAGGAACTTAGCCTAAATATTAATTAAGAACATAATAAAAACATCTGGAACGGCACCTAATCGTCGTTGAGTTCCTGAGCAGGAAAGGCACCTCGGAATGCAACCGCATTGAATCGCTGGATATTACTACTACTACTACTACTACTACTACTACTACTACTACTACTACTACTACTACTACTACTACTACTACTACTACTACTACTACTACTACTACTACTACTACCACTACCACTACCACTACCACTACCACTACCACTACCACTACCACTACCACTACCACTACTACTACTACTACTACTACTACTACTACTACTACTACTACTACTACTACTACTACTACTACTACTACTACTACTACTACTACTACTACTACTATAAATATGATTATTATTGCAATTGATCATTATTATTATTATTATTATTATTATTATTATTATTATTATTATTATTATTATTATTATTATTATTATTATTATTGTCATTAGGCCTATCATTGTCCCACAGGCTTTAAAAACAAATAAATACTAAAATCTGTGTTGTTCTGGAGTTAACGATCATCGTCATCATTGCTATTAATTTATAACGTCATTATTATTATTATTATTATTAATTATTATTATTATTATTATTATTACCTTTTGACATTCGTCTATCCTCAGTAATCCTATATTACGAATGATTTTGGAAGCTAGTTTAACTGCCTTAGTGAGTTTAAATTATCTTTTACACCCATAAGACTTTTTGGATCGAGCTCAACGCTACTTCTGCGATCATATCGAGAGGCCTGTATCAACTGCCTCTAGACTAGAGTCTAGACGCATTCTCATTTTAGACTGGCAGGCCTATAATCTACTCCGTGGTATCGGTCTGCGAACCATCGCACCTTGTCAATGCCTCCGTTGGCTTCTTGCTGTGGAATGACCTTCTGCTATAGCTCGTGATGATCTATTTTCTGGAGACCAACTATTACATAATATTTATGTCCGTTGTCTTAAGAGTTAAGACTTTTCTTTTTCGAGGAGTTCTTCGCCTCGTTACTATTAGATTATTGTGTCCGACGTCCGTTGTCTTAAGATTTCTCTTTTTCGAGGGAGTTCTTTGCCTCGTATTAGGTTTAATGTGAGAGGCGTGTTGAAATCAGCAAAATTGAACTGACTGGAAGTGTTTATTCCTACTGTGCTGTTCTGTCCTGATTGCGCTCAAACTAAACATCCTTTTGAATCTGTCATTTGTGACATCAAGATATAATTAATTTTATTATAAGCTGAAAGTTGCAATTGCTGTGCTTTTACTTTCGTAATAGCAAGTTGACGTCACCATCATGAAATCATTATTGACTGATTTGATTTATGCGAGTTTTGCATCACAGGGCTGGGAAAATATGCTGCCCACGCCTCGGATGTTATGACGATAAGCCACCTTTCGATGGTTTGCCTCTGCCTCAATGTCCCGGGGACATGGGCATGGTTATAAAGCTGTACACCCGTCAGAATCGGAGCTCTGGCCAAAATGTCACCAGAAATAAAATACCGTATGTATCCGAGTCATGACATTATTGTTGCTCATTAGATTGTCTAGTCTAGCCACACATCACTATTAACTGGCAACACGTACTTAACACAGTCGTCAGGTAAATCGTCAGGATCGTCTTAACTGAGAAACAATCATAATTATTATATATATATATGCTTATTTAATAATAATGAGATGCCGTCTATCTAGCCCGGAGAGACTAGCCAATGGGGATGAAGTGTTAGCGACTTCATTTTCAAGGCATCGGTATATGAGGGCGGTGGCCAATCCGACTAGTGAACACTGAACAAGTCATATTAATATGCTCTATGAACCGTCCGTGGATGAAGCGTTCGGAGATGAATCGTCCGGCGGGGACGAAACTTCCACGGTATGAATCGTCCGGGGATGAAACGTCCTAGAATCGCTGCAATAATGCTCGATGCATCAAAATGTCGTTTCAGATCCTCATTCAATGGTAAAGTGATGACAATATTTCTAGTTCACGGATGGATGGGTGATGAGAATGCTTCGTGGGTGCACATAACGAAAGACGCCTTCCTATTACAGGTAGGTAGGCTAGGCTCACTACCGTAAATATTATTGTCATCTTAGTGCTGCCCAAATTCACCATAGACTATAATAGGCTAAGCTTATGACGAATGAACGTGTCTGTATTTGGTCATCTTTCTTATTCGCTGCTGATGAAACTGTCAACAAATCGTGCCCTTACTCTCGCATTGTGAAGCGAAATGCGAAATTCCGTGTAGTTGAATGAATTGGCTGTATTGTGCATCAACTCGCAAACCTTTTCCTTGGTGTATGCTTACTGCTTTGCTTCTATGCTTTGTCAACTGTTCCATTTTGTTTTTTAACTGCTTGGAATGCTTTTTGGCTGCTGCCGTCTTCGGCTTCTATAATCTTGGATCTATTATAGACGAATTGTTCAACGTGCTCAGTAGCTTCCGCATTCTAAAAGGTCATTTACTGTCGCATCTCAATTGGCTAACATTTCGCTACGTAACAGGGCGATTACAATGTGATCATAGCCGGATGGAAGATTGGGGCGGGGCATTTTAATTACCCTTACGCAGCTTCGAATACGAGAACCGCTGGCGGAGAAATTGCCCTCATCGCCAATAACACGATTAAAAGAGGGCATTCATCAAAGGCCTTGATGTATTGCGTGGGACACAGTTTGGGAGCGCACGTCTGCGGTCACGCCGGACAACAAGGACAGTTTGGAAGGATATCTGGTAAGATAAGAAATATTTGAACATATTACAAATGGATTGGCTGTCATGGGCGCCCGCAGATATTTATGCAGGAAAGGGCAAAACACAATGGTCACGGTCAATTTTTTAGCAAGAGCTTGAAAATGCAAATCAGAAAATTAAGAACACGGTTATTTTCCCGAGAGGTTCCTATAATATCAATTTCTCAGTTTCACATTGAGCATGTAATTAGTAACATAGTGCTTCAGCGCGAAAATATTTATTAAAAACCAAAAAGTAGTAGGCCTAGTTAAGAAATAAGAAATTAATTTTCCATGAGGGTAAGTGCCCCCTCTTGCCCCTATGTGCGGGCGCCCATGTTGGCTGTTAAATCCCGTTCGAATAATAATAATTATTGACTTCTGACTCAACAGTCAATAAATCTAAGTAAATATGGTAGGGAGCTACCGTCATCCAAGTCCAAGTTCAGAAATCAAACAAATGTTGAACTTTAAGCATAATTCTTCACTCTTGTCGTTGTGTATCACGTTTTTATATTATCCACATCTCAACCAGTCAACCTCCCTCTCTATACTGTTTCAATGCCCCCTCGTACAATCCATCAAGTAAGTAAGTAAACCTCCCATAAGGAAATATCCTGACAAATATCATGCGATTATTTGGGACAGCACTGTTACTTGGTGAACTCCAGAGCAGTTGTCTACCTTCTACTAATGCTGGGTAAAGCCTGTATAGGCTACACTGTGTCCCAATGAAAGTTATTTGCCTGAAATTTTGAAAACAACAGTAGCCATATAACCAACAAATCCTAACGCCGTTTAGAAAATAAAATTAATGTTCGTGAGTTTGTCAATTTCATAAGCGTTTGGGATGCAGCGCGGAAAATGAAAAATTATCAACAGACAAAATCTTAAAGAAAGTTCAGTTCAGCTGCAGCTGTTGTTCAAAATGTCCTCATTGCCCACGAACACACGACCGTAGGCGTAGTATATAGTGGGAGACACCCGGGCTTCATAACCACCAGCTGTGGCCGCCCAACTGCAGCGTTGCCACTCTCCCAAAAAAAACCAAGTTGGTCAGTGGAAAAAAAATTTCTGATGACCTTTTTTTTGTTTTTCAACCAAACATTTTCGGAAAATTTTACCGTTTTTCCGTCAAAAAAAATATGACATTTTTTAGTCATTTCCCCAAAATCTTCAGAAATGTCAAAAAATTTCAGGTTTCCAAGCAAAAAACCCAAGTTTTGCCTGAAAAACCCCAAGTTTTTCCCGAAAAACCCTTCATTTCCCAAGTTTGTGAGAAAAAACCCAAGATTTTTTGTGGCCGAAACAAACCCAAGAAAAAACCCAAGTTCTTCGCAAAAAACCCCCATTTCCCAAGTTCGCATCAAAAAACTAAAGATCTTGTGAAAAAACCCAAGGAGTGGCAACGCTGCCCAACTGTAGTTCAGAACTCAATCCGGAGAGTACAGTAGCCTACCGTAGTCTACAACTGGAGGAGCGCGTTTTTTAAAATTCCCGTATAATTATAGGCTACATGATATCGATAACCTTAGGTAGGGCGCGTTTCATTGAACAGCAGCAGCTATTTTACCACGTGATCATCGACTGGACCATCAAACAGTGGCGTCGACGTCTACGGTCGTGTGTTTGTGAACAAGGAGGACATTTTGAATTTCTGTTGTAGCTGAATATTTTCACTTTATTTAAGATTTTGTATGTCGGACATTTCCCATTTTCGGCGCTGTAAGACTTATCTCAAACGCTCATAAACTTGACAAACTCACGAACATCTCTAATCGACTGTAGGAGTCCGTGGTAATCAATCAATCAATCAATAAAAATTCATATAGCGCCCCTTCAAGGCATCTACTCAGAGGCGCTCCTGGCCGAGATCAAGCCAAAAACGTCTTCAACAGTTTGTGAAATTGAGAACAGCTTGGGTGGTGTCGCATAGTCAAGGGAAGTCCATTCTAGGTTGGTGGACCAACCACAGAGAACGAACGCCTCTGCATTGTTGCAGAGCGAGTGAAAGGAACCAATAAGTCCCATGGACAGCAGAGCGCAGTCTATTGTTGCTGTTTTTTTTAAATTTCAGGCATATGCTAAACGTTTTGACCGAATTATGACACTTTTTTGTTTCGGGTCTCCTATTCATCGAGACACCGTGTATTTTCCAGCCTCTCTAACGTCTTAATTGCGGGCGTCGTCGGATTATTATGCGTCAATGCCTGTCGGCGATGAGCTGAACAAATACTTCAGTTCTGTAACAGCGTATTAAAAATAGACAAAATATAAGCTGGAAGCCAACGATGTACGGCATGTATGTACAGGGTGGGCAAAAAATACCCCTAAGTTTTTTTGCCAATATCTTGGCCAAAACTAAGAATTTTTAAATGAAATTTTACAGTCTTAAAGGCAATTCATATTTAAATATGATGGCATGATTTCATCAAAATATTTAATACACAACAAAAGTTATAACACTTTTAGTGGGGCCACCCCCCGTTTGTTGACGATTCAAAAACGAAACGCAAAAAATTTAGGCTTTTTGCCAATATCTTGGCAAGAAGTAAGAATTTTGAAATGAAATTTTACAGGTTTAAAGGCAATTCATATTTACATATGATGGCCAGATGTCATCAAAATATTTAATGCACAACACAAGTTATACTACTTTTAGTGAGGCCACCCACCGTTTTCGACGATTAAAAAACGAAACGCAACAAAAAGTACAAAAAACACGAATTTACTAAGTCTCATCTCAATAACTGCTGTCAAATGAACTTGGTAGTGCTTCACAACATGTGTTCAATGTACCCACCACCAGTACCAAAACTTCTTTTGAGTCTCTTTGCTAAGTTCTTGATGGACCCCTGATTACTCTGACAGATTTCTTATTTACCGATTTGATTGTCATCTTGCTAAGTGACTTTTCAGTGACGTGCAGGTAACCTGTTTCTTTTTAAAATAGTAATAAAAATGATCATCTGGCAATATGAAGGCTATTTCATAACAAATATTTGAGATGAGACTTAATAAAATTGTGTTTTTGCTACTTTTTGCTGCGTTACGTCTTTGAAACGTCAAAAAATGGGGGTGGCCTCACTAAAAGTGATGTAACTTTTGTTATGTTTGAAATAAGTTGATGAAATCTGGACACCACGTGTGGCTATGAATTGTCTCTAAGCGTGTAAAATTTCATTTTGATATTCTTACTTCTGGCCAAGATATTGACCAGAATAATTGAGTTGATTTTTTGTTACTTTTTGTTGCGTCGCGTTTTTGAATCGTCAAAAAACGGTGGGTGGCTTGACTAAAGGTGGTATAACTATTGTTCTGTTTAAAATTTTTTATTGAAATCTGGCCATCTGGTGTAAATATGAATTGTCTTTAAGACTGTAAAATTTCATTTCGAAATTCTTACTTTTGGTCAAGATATTGGCAAAAATCTTAGTTTTTTTTTGGCCCACCCTGTATGTGCATTGTGCACTTGTTATATCGCCCCTTCAAGCTCACTACTCAGAGGCGCTCCCGACTACAAAGTGGACACTACATCGAAGTTTCACTCCGAAGCGCCAGAGCAATTGGGAGTGAAGGACTTGCGGCACTTGCCCAAGGTGCGTACGCGGCGACTTGAGATGAATTCGAACCTGCAAACCTTCGACTGCAAGGCGACGAAAATACCCACCACACCACCGCGCCCCGCACAAAACGATGTTTGCAAAACAAAATCTTGACCGATAAGCATATTGTTACATGTTCGATAGGAACCATTGAATGTTTATGCTATTCAGGATTGGATCCAGCTGGTCCATTCTTCGCAGACCGTGACTTGTCGGCTGGTTTGAATCCGTCCTGCGCTGACCTGGTCGATGTCATTCACACTGACGGTCGAATTGCCGGGACTCTTCGAGTCATGGGTCACATTGACTTCTATCCCAACAATGGATCCAACCAGCCTGGCTGCCCTCGTGTACCACAGAAGAGACTGGATGAATGCAAGAAGTTTGTGATGCTCAACACTGCTGAGAATTCATCAGATGCTGATCAACAGGAAAAATTCCGCTGTAATGTGAACTAATATTGGTGATAACAATATATTTATATACTGCTAGCTGTACCCGGCCACGCGTTGTTGTGGCAGAAAAGACCGTCCTCTATCTCCTCCTCCCCTCCTCCTCCCCCTGCATCCCCCTTCCCTTACATCCCCCTCCCCCTCTTCCTCCCCTCTTCTCCCTCCTTCGATCCCCTCACTCTCTCTTCTTCCCCTCTCCCCTCCCCCTCCGTTCCACCTCCCCTTCCTCTACCCCTCCCCCACCCCCATGTTTTTGATGAGTATGAATGTGGGTCATCCGTCCAGTAAGATACCGGTTATTTGACAATTGAACGTGGAAGTCTAAGAGTAAAAAGATATTTTGTACAATTGCGTGCGACACTGGTAGTTCACGTCGCCTTCGTTCACATGCACGTTATGATGGAATGGTATTGTATAAATTGTATTCACAAGTGTAGGACAATTTCAGTTGTGGGTGATCAAGATTCAACTTCTGTCCGATACAAAAAGAAATGTTGAATAATTGTAGTCGTGATGTGGGGCGCGGTGGTCTAGTGGTGGCGTCGTCGCCTTGGAGCCCGAAGGTCCGAGGTTCGAATCCACCTCCCCGCGTAAGGACCTTGGGCAAGTCCTTCACTCACAATTGCTCAGCGCTTCGGCGTGAAACTCCGATGCAGTGTCCGCTCTGCATCGGGAGCGCCTCTGAGTAGAGTGAGCTTGAAGGGGCGCTATAACAAGTGCGCATACAAACAAGCATACAAACAAGATAGTTTAGGCACCAGAGTTGCCTCGATTTTGGGCAAATTTCAGCTGAGCTCATGAGTTTGCTGCGTTTCTCGCTCATTTTTACTAAATGTTTCTTTATCCATTACCATTTATTAGGCCCTATATCATAGTGAAAAATATTATCTTTGGTAAATATATTGGCCCCAATAGCGGGATCTCTCCTTTCGGGTAGCCTATTGCTCCCTACATTTCACTGTAATAAACTAATAATTGTACACTAAGCTATCCCAATGCAACTGTTAATTAACCGCAATTAATCACTTTGTGTACTTTTATGATTGCATAATTGCCTGTTTGATATTTCTGGGATCAATAAACAGGTTCAAGTTCAAGTTCAAATGCTACCGTGAATTTAAAACTGGCGAAAAGATGTGATTCGGGTAGCAGTTAATAACTGATTCAAACGTGCAGGACCAATGAAAGCAAAAGCTCAAGTTTTGGCCAAAGCAGTCCGTGTTCGGGGGCCAAGGAGACCATGTCTGTCGCGTGGAAGAAGAAAGGATGCTGATGTTGGCAGGCGGATGAGATCACGGAGATATACTTGGGCGCCAGAGAACGACCTGTCAATTAAATTAAAGCCTTAATCTGGCTACGAACAGTGGATCATTCTACAATGAACAAGCAGGGCCGGATTAAGCAATGTGGGGGCCCTGTTCGGGAAATTTTCGCCGGATATTGTTTAGTTATTTTTAGTCATCTGGCGAAATTTTCGGGAAAATCATACCATTTCATCCGCCAAAAAGTTGATGACCTGTATTTTATTTTTTTTTTTTTTAGTAATCTTGCTAAATTTGCTTCGAAATATGAAAATTACTCCAGGAAAAATTTTGTTCCGCATTTTGTGGGGGCCCCCTAAAGTGTGGGGCCCCTGTTCGGCCGAACATGTTGAACATGTCTTAAACCGGCCCTGTGAACAAGCATGGAAGAAGAGATGTGGGAGTCTGGCAGCCGATCGATGGAGCTGCAGTAATCGATACGAGAGCAGAGAAATGCTTGGAATGCGCCTACACCGCGGTTACGGAGGCCTATAGATTTACCCTTCGGAGGTGAGATGGGGTATGACACACCCCAGAGGTATTCTACATAAAAAATTTTGCGGAAAACGTCGAACCAGCTTGGATTATTATTTTCTACCTTTGTGAAAATGAAATACCGACAAATTACCAAAATTTCAAGAATTTTTAACGAACAGTTTTTTAAAATTTTAATGTATGTTTGAAGGAAATTGCTTTTTTTCGTATAGATCTACAAACCATACATGTTGATTTTGTGTGCCATTCGTGTAGCACGCGAGTAGACTTTGAATACGCCAATACTGTGTTGATGCCTGGCATTGAGAAGGCTGACGAAAATGATGACTAAACATTTAATGCTGTACTAAAAATATAGGCTATTCGTGCATTTGATAATGTTGAGCATGAGGACTCTAACTTGCAAACTTGCACGGGCAAAGTACACATTGGATGGGCTCACCTTCTGGCCGTCTAATAAGGATTGAAAACAGATATTCGTTCGTGATAATCGCATGTTCAGTTGATAATTGTCATAAACGAAAAGTTTAGCTCACGATTAATGTTGTCCATTTGATATCGCGACTCGAAAATAAAAATATGTGTTGGGGTATGTCAGACCCATTTCACCTCTGGCGTAACAATGCGTCACCTCACCTCCGAAGGGTTCAAATGCCGTATTATGTTAATTGGCTTGTACTGAGGCGACTGCATAATTAATAATTTAATGTTTCGAGAATTACAATATTGCATCTATTGTTAGGTTTCAACGAAGCATCGTTTTGGTGTAGTCACGCACAGTCTCCTCTATTCTTTGTTGAATCGATTGGAACGCCATGCTTTCTAGTTCATCAGCGCTCTAGTCCTCAACGCAAATCATATGCAGTAAGTGATGTTTAATTGTTTATTCGTGTTCAGAGTAGTAGACTGTTAGGCTTAGATGCCTAATACTAAGCATCTAGAATTCTAATGAGCAAGTTTAGATAACTATTAGCTGGATAAAATTACCTTACCTTAGAACCTTAGTCCTTTCCGTGCAGTTCTGCCCATCGGGCAACGCAGCTTCTCCATTCCACTCTGTCCATCGCCACCTCGACAGCATCGTTCCACGTCATCTCCAGACCTTGCAAATACTCCCGTACAGTCTCCATCCAGTTCTTCCTTGGCCTACCTCTACCACGTCTTCCCTCCGGTGTCCAGATTGTCGCTTGTTTTGCTCTTCTCTCTTGCTCCATTCTTGTTACATGCCCCATCCACTGTAGTCGTTTCTTTCTGATAATAATCTCCATTATTTTTATATTATTATGATAAATTTTGGCACGTCTTAAGTTCGATTAATGCAGCTAATTATCTGCATTTCAGTAATATTATTGCTACATACCGAGCACGCCTGCCACCCAGCTGGCAGCAATATAATGTGCTCGTTCTTCGACAAAACAGACTTTGATGAGTTGCACCTTGATGTGTTGCCCTTGATGAGTAGTTCCTTGACGAGTAGTCCCTTGATGAGTAGTCCCTAGATCAATTGCCCTTTGATCAGTAGTCCTAGAATCGCGAGAAGACCTTGAAGGTTTCTCTGGACGCTGTGAATGATAATGTTCAAGGCGATTCATGACAAATGACGAAATATAAAAAAATTGCCTAACATCTTTATTGGGTAGAATGACTAGTAACTATGTATGAGTTACGTGAATCTGCTGCTTTGCTTTTGTAGAAGTTTTCTGCAAAGACCAAGAGCGATATTATTCAGAGCATGGGCTTCAATGCAACTGCGTATCCCAGGAGAGGGAAATTCAACTTGACGACAAACTCTGTTGCGCCATTTTGCCGCGGATAAAATTGAATTTTAAGAAACACGGCCGAGTATTTTTAGACATGAATGTCCAGTTATTGGGCCTAGTGAAAAGTGATTGCGTTTCACATGGAAATCTAGAAGTGACGTGAATTTTACCGCAGGTAGACCTGTTTGAAAAAAGTCGAATAAAATGTAACAGCTGCTCTGTTCTGTTCTTTTCTCAGCCACCCTCAATGCGGGGGTCGGTTGAATAGACTATACATTCATCCTCCATTGTTGCCTATTCTCCCCCACCTTCGTTGATGTTTTTCCATTGATAGTTAATGGTATTCGGAAGATAAATCTCAGGCATTTCATCTCGAATGCGAACGGCTGTAACGCTGGTAAAAATGAAAAGCTTCAAATAAAAGTTTCAATGATTGTTGAAAAATCTTTCCCTTATATGGAGTATAATAGATCAATACCACAGCAAACACACGGCGACAAAGAAAAAGATAGAAGAGCACCAGCATGAAGTGATTTGTTTGTTTATTGCACACACACAAGTCAAAACAGAATAAATATGACTCACTAAACAGAGTGCAAAAGGAATCAGAAAAAGCTAACAGCTTATACAGTCCTGACCCCTAGCTCAATGAATAGTTGTAGTGCAAGTTAGTATTAATACTTAATTAGTTAATTAGAACATAACTGAAATAACAGGGATAAACATACAATTCAATAATAATAATTAATATTAATAATAGGTTCCTGAGCACTATCCTGAGTCAAATACCTATTGGCCTTTCATTTCTTTCTCTTCTCAAGACTGTCTTATTCGACCGGGGTTGGACTGGGAGCGCTCCGGAGTAGCAACCTTGCAGGAGCGCTATATCAAATTCTCAGTAAATAAATAAATAAATAGTTGTCAGCTTAGATGAGTGAAACTATATATATATATAGGCCTATACTATCATACGTTTTGTGACGTGATGTGTAAAATTCATACGCTATTTTATTTCTTTGTCGTTTCTTCACTTGACTCTGAAGTTTTGTTTACTCTAAAGAGTGAGCAAAACGTGGCAAGCTAACGCCTACTCCTATAATATTACACTTGCACGTAAGCTTACAGCTCATTCGTTGCTTAGGCCCATTCTGTAAGCCTTAACCAATGAGACCTTCGCAGATAGGCGCTTAAAAATCGTTGACGCAGACAAACGTCATTCAGTCGACGGAGAAGAACGGAGAAAGAAGATGCAGCTGCTTCTATTCTTCGCTGTTCTGCTGAGTGCCGCAGATAGACTTTGGTATGTTTGTTTTGTTTGTTTGTATGTGTACTTGTTATAGCCTGAGCAGTTAAAACTGATAGAATCCTGCCGGAAAAGTCTAGAATTAATGACTGATTTTCAGATCAATCTGCCTGGAAATGGAAATTCCGATAAGAACCCCACACATTTGAAAAAAGTTGCTGGTCTATGTAGGCCAGGCTATAATTATGCTAAAATCAGTTGTTTAAAATAATTTAACTAGGCCTATTTGTTCAGAGATTTTAAAAACTAATTTTTACTAATCCTAGTTAACAATGATGAATAAATTTGTTATGATGATATGACGAATAATATTCAGATTACATAAAATGCGGGGCCCCTGTTCGACCGAAAATGTTGAACATGCCTCAATCCAGCTCTGAATGTAGGCTAATGTATCTTGCAAGTGCTTCCAACACGTTGTGGAATAGCGGGTGATGATGAGGAAGCGGAAATCTACTGCAAAAGACCTAAGAGGAATTTAGGGGTGGTTATAGGATAGGCCGATGCCTACTTGTTGTAGAAGTGTTCAGCATTGCGTAATGCGCATGAAAAAGAGAAATAAAGTTTCTCCATGAAATGCTACGCAATGAAAATGTGTGAGGAAGACAGAGACTATAAAAGAAGTGATTCTGCGCAGGAATCGAAAACCTGCAAGGCAATGTGCTGAAGCCTCAAATTGTCTCACTCATTCAACTTTAGAAATGATAAGAAAGGTCATGATCACAGGGACGGGGACAGACTGGTAAGGGATGTACAAAATTAATCACTTGTACATCGTGCTACAGTTAAAATACTGTATCAAAGAATGAAAGTGCGAGGAGAGCCCCAAAATGATTCGGCGCTACACGAATTTGAGCAATTGAGAAGGTTGAGATCTTGTTGAAGTCTACAAGTTTATCACTATAGCCTAAACGAGGCAGCGCAGGTGGAGATGTTAGTATAGTGGACACCAAGAGATGGGAAACAAACAAACCCATTGAGAGTTTTAAATGCAAGCGATGCACATTCACAGTGATGCAACAAGTCAATGGTCGATTTAAATGTACACGATTTTAAGAGGGTTTCAGCCTGGTTTTAAGCTTCTTTGGTCTTGTAATAAATAATTGTGTTAATAATAATAACGAAGAGTAGGATGTTAATAATAATAATAACGAAGAGTAGGGTCATTCTGGACTGGTTTTTATAATGTAGGCTAGTTAGCAATAAGTCCCTGAGTGATCCTAAATACCTCGGGGCAAAAAATAATAATATTTGAGTAGGACCTTTCCAGACTTCGATTTTATGTTAGGCGTTAGTGAAGTCCTTGAGAAGTCCTGTATACATCGGGGCAAAAAATTGGACTGGTTTTAAACATGTAGTTAGTAATTAAGTCCCTGAGGGATCCTAAATACCTGTTTTATTCCATTTGCATATGCTTAGGCTACTCACCTTGTCACCTTGTGCCGTCGGTTCTTTGAACCCTAGCGACCGCTTTGATAAACCTTCTCCACGTATCACGATCTTCCGTCGCGTCTCTTAGTTCCTCCAAGTTCATCTTCGTTCTCTCGTGTGTTTCCTCCATCCACCTCCTTCTTGGGCGTCCTCTCCTCCTTTTTCCCTCTCCGCAGGCCAGCATCATCCCCTTTTCCAAGCCGTTTGCTCGCATCACTTGTATATATGCTTACTAACTGATAGGAATTACAATATTCTATGCGAACCAACCAATTATATTGCAAAGATTTAATCACGTGTAAACTTATATTATAGAACAAGTTGCGTTCATGAGTATTATAACCCAGAATTATTTTGTTCTATTTACGGTCACGTGGTCTGAACGGCAAAATGTGATTTGCACATGCATATTAAAGAACATTATAACAGTACGCACGTTTCGTTATGGAAAGATAACATACTATTACAGTAAGAGACAAAATGGAGAGGAAAATGGGAACAAGAGAAAAATTAACACAAAATATGACGCAGATGTTGTATCCGTTTACAACAGAAGGTAAATTAGAACACTTTTCTGCCGGTGAATGGAAGTAGAAGTGAAACATATTGACTGAAAAATAATTGCTGTGGCCGGACTAACAGGCCTCGTATTTGTTTGTTTGTTTGTATGTGCACTTGTTATAGCGCCCCTTCAAGCTCGAAAATGTCATAAATGTTCTGTGTTTAATAAACATTGTTGTGCTACAGGAGTTAAGCATATAATTTCGTCTAGTGTGTCTGCAACTTTACACCATATTCCAAAAAAACCCAACTTTTTGCTAGATGTATTACATAATTATAGCCTTTTATAGCTAGCCTAATTAGGCATACAACAATAGTCGTAATTCGTTTTGCTAACAATTATAATGTTCCATGCAACGATGAATCATAATAACAATTAATAGTCCATGGCTATTTCTGTAATATTTTGTTTCCCTATAGCCTACCCATGATGTTGTCCCAATCCAATACCGTCATATGCAAAAATCTAGGTGCTTAGGCTACGATCACGATGCATGTCGACTCATAATAAATTATCGCACTTCACTTCATCTTAAGGTAGGCCTACAGCTCTCGAAGGTAGGCCTAATTAATCTAAGAGATTTTGTCTTATTACAACATGGCGACAGCAGTGACTAATTCTATTCGTTGGTAAAGCCGTAGTTTACGTTGCTAAATTATTTTATACTGTCAACCTAAATTAGAAGCTGGATTGATGGAAATAGTGGTTTGCCTAAGTAGAAACTTGGTTAATGAAACTAACTTGTGGCTTCAAATAGAAGTTGGATCGATTAAATTTTGTGTATCAATATAAGAATGGATGACGGGAAGATTCTTGAATAAATTGAAGTTTTGTTTATGAAAAAGTTCTTTATTAAATAGAAATCGGATTAATGGCAATAATTCTTGATTAAATAAAACTTCGATTGAGGAAATGTTTCTTTAAATTGTTGCTGGATCGATGAGAGTTTTCATGGACATTGCTTACTTACTCAAATCAAGAACGTCATTGCAGACGTGTTAAATGTTTTTACATATTATTTTATGTGCAGATCAGCTTGATATAGCGCCCTTCTTCCAAAGGATGCACAAATCGTAATCGTCGCCTGAGAATTATAGTGTTCTATGTGCGTTTTTTTTAAAATTTGGAGTTAAGTGCACAGGCCGATTCAGAGTAATTTGTTCTATCTTGGTACAAAATCCCGTCTGTTGAAATGGTGTCTTTACGAGGGAAAAGAACAGAATTATTTTATTCCATTTGCATATGCTTACTAACTGATAGGAATTACAATATTCTACGTGAACCAACCAATTATATTGCAAAGATTTAATCACGTGTAAACCTATATTATAGAAGAAGTTGTGTACATGAGTATATAACCCAGAATTATTTTGTTCTATTTACGGTCACGTGGTCTGAACGGCAAAATGTGATTCGCACATGCATATAGAACATTATAACAGTAAATCGTAATTCGTTTTGCTAACAATTATAATGTTCCATGTAACGATAGTCCATGGCTATTTCTGTAACATTTTGTTCTATTTGAACAAATTCCGAAAGTCGCCTTCAAATTGTCTTTTCTTATGACAGAAGTCCCAATCTTTGCGATTTTTTAAAGTTGCAGGTGTCTGCATAAATGCTTTCTAAACATTATTGCTCAATTTTGTCACAGCCAAGTGTTTTTAGTACAAAATGCAAAGTCATTGAACTTTCTTTTTCGATTTTCTCCGTTTCGCCAAAAGTGCGCATAGAACAGTCTACTTCTCGAGCGACGCGTTGTTAAACGGATCTCACAGGTGCGTTTATGGCGATTATCAACGCTTACTGAACAGAGTCGATCGATGGCCTATGGTTCATTAACCCTGTCGAAACCAACGTGATTCATTTTCAGTCCACGTATCTAATCGAATCAATACAAATCTTAACTTGCCTTGCCACGTGGCAGCCACGTGGCAGCCACGTCGCGTTGCTAGTGACGCAACAGCTGGGTTTTCCCAATCAATCTCGGTTTTTGACTATCGCCTGGGTTCCTGGATTTTTGGACAAAATCTTGGTTTATTTTAGTAATAATAGCCTACTTGGGCATTTGCATTTATCATCATCATCATCATCATCATCATCATCATCATCATCATCATCATCATCATCATCATCATCATCATCATCATCATCATCATCATCATCATCATCATCATCATCATCATCATCATCATCATCATCATCATCATCATCATCATCATCATCATCATCATCATCATCATCATCATCATCATCATCATCATCATCATCATCATCATCATCATCATCATCATCATCATCATCATCATCATCATCATAACAAACCATAAGCGCAACGCTCGTAGGTGTCCGACGCCACTCTCTGTCTGAGTCTGTCTCGTGTCATCTCCCAGTTTCTACAGGCTAGCAGGTCTACTCCATACCATTATATCTTAAAGCAGCTGGATCACCTTGTCTGCTTGAAGAGAATGTTAGGAAAGAGGCATAAAGCAACCAGTGGGACAAGCCCGTTTTGTGTCCAATGCCCTCTCCACCGACTCTCTCCACCGGTCTGTCCTGACCGACCTGTGCATGTCTGCTCCACATCATAAAACAACTTGAAGCAACTGGGTAGCTCTGTCACTTGTGTCGTGGTTTTTGCGGCTTTCAATCGTCTTGGTCTTTTCCTGCCAGTGTATCGCCACCCACCTGGCAAACCTTCCTTCTTTATCCGGGCTTAGGACCGGCACAGGAAAGTTGTTGGTCCCCCGTGGTGGAAGATGGATGCAGTTTAACCCTTATAGGGTAACCGGGGGTAAAAAATAACCCCAGTCTACTTTTTTTCGTACCCTTCTTTTGAATAAAACAAAGAAGACTTTTGCTTTTGTGACTTTTCCTAAATATGTTTTTTCTTCACAATGTCGTTTTCAGCTGTGCCAGATTGCGCTGCCACCTAGCGGCAGACTGCTATGAAAAATAAGGTTTATATTCCGGTACTGGATAAATCATTTCTGCACTATGTAGATACAGGCCTAAACATAGTAGACCTAGCTGTTAGAACTGAAATATTGGAGATATGTGGTTGCTTGTTGCCACAAAAGGTGCCGTGGACTCATTTGACCAGGAAACTAAGGAATATAGGCTACTTGCAGGACCAGAAGATGGCCGATGCGTAACTTCTATTTCTTGGTTGCTGCAGCAGCGTTCAACACGTATGTCATAATATTATGGAAGTTGTAGAATCCAACATGGCGAGAGCACGCACATTCAGTACGTTTGAACAAGCGCCGTGTGTTCAAGCTGGAAGTTGGTTATGACCGCTTATCACGCACCGCTCCGTAACGGCGGACATTATGTCACCAGCTATCAGTCTCTCGAGCACTATTAGCACTTGGAATGGAGCCAGCGGTTGATCCAGTTCAAACTGCTACTAAGAAAAGAGGTCGCGGCCAGAGTTGCCCTCGACAGATTGATCACAAAGTCGAACACCTCTGTTCCAAAAGTAATCATTAATTTTGATATGCGGAAAGCATGGACAAAAACGTATACATATCATACGAATGCATAAGATGCCCACTGAAACTGTAGAAAATCTATTACGAGTGTACTTGTCACTGAATGTTTTTATTTTGTCAGTTTTGACAAAACTGACAAAATAGAAACATTCAATAATGTTGTCTATGGTCTTTGTTCATCAAATAAATTAAACATGCACCAACATTGGTTAAACATTTCCATAGATCTGACGAAAATAAGTTGGGGGTATTTTTATCCCCCCTCCCCCGGTTACCAACTACTGTAAACAAAAAGGGTTACCCTATAAGGGTTAACGTCATACCACTCTGTGGTATTATAGCCTATGCTCATTCGTTCATTCCGAAAATGTATTTATAACGCATGAATATTGTGTGCACTGAGCGATACACATTGTATTTATATAGTGATATCCAATGTAAACTCTTTTGTTCCTACATGTCATGATTGTCATGATCTTTGTTGAGTTTGTTCCACTAAGTTGAATTTGATTAAACTCCACAATCAAGATCTCACGCTGTAAATTCACATATAATTTATAACCATGTGAAGCAAAGTATAACAGAAGTAGGCCTATATACCTCTGCACCGAAGTTGTCGACAATGGATGCCAATTAAATCCCTGACATGTTTGACAAGTGATATTTTTCGGAAGTTAAAAGTCGCATCTACATTTTAATTTGACTCATTGAGCAAACAATAACTTCTGTAATTACCCCTTTAATGCCGGAGGGTATAGGATTTCCCATACCATTTACTACCATCTCGGCATTAAAGGGTGTAGGCTAAGTATGCTAGTTACATTCTTTTTCACACAATTACATTAATTCATTGTTGCAAAGTGGGTGTTTACATACGAACAAGCACATGTTAAATTCGTCAACTTTAAAGGCAACTCTCAAGAAATCTGGTCAATGGTCGCTAAATACAGTTTACTTGATTGTTTTGTATGCCACTCAACTCAAAAACCCAAAGCTGGTTTTAAACAATTGTGTATCATTGCTTAGAAATTTGTGTTTTAAAGCGAAGTGTTGTGACGCCTATCCTTTGCTATGGTTTGCCTGTAGGAATCCTGGGATTTTCCCCAGAGAAGTCTGGAATTTTTCCCAGAGAATTCTGGGATTTGCTCTAATGAATCATTGGCTTTCCCTGAGTGAGCGATCCGAACTCTCATAGGCTATCAGCAATCCAGTAGCTATATAGTAGGGGAAGGTTGCCAAAGATGGACTAGCGCCAAAGATGGACCACTCCGTGATTGGCCACAAGGATTGAAACTGTATTGTAATGTGATGCTGTCGTATCTAGCAGGCCACAAGATAGATTGAACTAAATGATTAGGCATCCGCTACACAGAAAACCTTCGAGTAAAAAGAAAAAACCTTAATTGACATTGCTTGATATAATAATTCGTTTATGAACTAAGTTTTTCAATTCTTCACAAGATACCATACCAGAAATCCAAAATATGATCTGCTTAAAAAGTTAAATGAGTTGGAAGTGGGTGTGTGCAAGTTGAATTTTTAAAATAACAAAATGACAATTTAATATTTTAAATATTATTTATTGAAATATATTCTACTAGGCTAGCATTTGTGATTTATTAATGACAGTGATGTGGACAATGTTAAACTGTGAGAAATTTTGAAAATTCTTTGTTTGCATTTAAAAATATTATATTTAAATTTAAAAAATGGCAATTTCATATTTTTTATTATTTACTGAAATATACTCTACTAGGCTGGCATTTGTAATTTATTATCGACAGTGATGTGGACAATGTGAGAAAAATTGGAAAATTCTTTGTTTATATTTGAACTTAAGCTCCATGGTGTGGTACGGGCCACTACGCTGTCTCGTCTGCTTTATGCAGCTCCTGCATGGCGGGGGTATGCTAGGCAGCAAGAAAGGGGCAGGCTCCAAGCCATAATGAATAGACTTATTCGCCAGCATTATATTTCGGGTGATACTCCAACATTTGAAGAACTCTGTCGCCATGCTGATAACAGTTTGTTTTCGGCGGTTCTGACAAGACCAGGTCATGGCCTCCACGAGTTGCTTCCACCAGCGAAACAAACGGGTTATAACCTGCGCCCCAGACACCATGACCGGGAGCTTCCACGAGCAGACAATCAAAATAATGAGAAAGATATAACTAGAATGTTATTTACATATTAATTAATTAGTTTGTTTAGTTTTAATAATTGTTATTTTTCATGTTAAATTTATATGTGATACTTGTTCACCAGAGTGCTGTTTGGCAGCTGGTTATGAAATAAAGAATATACTTACTTAAAAAATGTATTTTTGAGTTTAAAGAAATGACAATTAAATTTTTTCCTTTTTATTACTTACTAGCGGTAAAACCCGGCGTTGCCCGGGAAATTTTTTGAGTTTTCACCTCCCCCTCCACGCCACACCGCTCCAACCCTGCTCACCTCTTCCCCTTGTCCCACACCCTTCCGTACCCACACACTGCCTCTCTCCGCTCCCACCCTGCTCACCGCTCCCACCCCAGCCCTCTTCCCACCTCTTCCGCATCCATGCACCGCTCACCGCTCCTACCCCGCATCACCCACGGCCCCACCCACCTGCAACCGCTACGCCCTCCCCGCACTCCAGACTCCACCCCTGTGCGATAACCAGGGATGGGCAAATTACAGGGCAACATGTAATTGAATTACAAATTACCAATTACTGGAGAAAATGTAATTGAATTACAAATTACAAATTACTTTGACTCAGAGCCTCAAATTACAAAATTACAAATTACGTAATTTCAATTACATCAATTACAAATTACTTTGGGGCTCAAATCATTGAAATAAAAAAACCTTAGGCAGGAAGTGCATGCCCTTTCCTTTTTGTTCTATGTGTATTATTATTTATTGCGTAAGAAATTGTCTATTTAGCTTTCTTTAAGAAACAGTAGCTGTTCAAACAAGTTATTTGATAGCAGTTGTCTGTTGGGCCTTACAATCATGCCTGTAAAACTAAAGAGCCTCTATAGTCTCTACTGGTGCAGACCAAGTCAGGGCAGTGTTAAATCGAATAAACAATTTTTTAGCAGTTGGATAGCTATGTATGTATGTATGTATGTATGTATGTGCACTTGTTATAGCGCCCCTTCAAGCTCTCTCTACTCAGAGGCGCTCCCGATGCAGAGCGGACACTGCATCGGAGTTTCACGCCGAAGCGCTGAGCAATTGTAAGTGAAGGACTTGCCCAAGGTCCTTACGCGGCCAGGTGGATTCGAACCTCGGACCTTCCGGCTCCAAGGCAACGACGCCACCACTAGACCACCGCGCCCCACTATGAGGCATTGCTACTTGCTAGTTCCCTTTCTGTCGTCTTCGATAATGCTGTGCTGCAAGATTTCTAAATCTCTTTGCTTTGTGCTTGACTTTGTGGTCACTGCACGCTAAAACCATAAAATTCTTCATCTTCCTCTCCTTTATGACCACTAGATGCTCATTATTTGTTAAGATTCTTTGGTAAATCATATGTATGATCCTTGCGACAGTGACTCGTCCATATTTTAAGCCACGTGGCTACCTGCATATAGTTTGCCGACCAAACTAAAAGAAAAAATCATATGAATTGCTAGTAACGACATCTGAAAATGCCACCAGTAGCGACCAAAAGTAATTTGATTTTGCAGAATGTTATTGAAATTACAAATTACAGGAAAAAATGTAATTGAATTACAATTTACAAATTACTTAGATATGGAGCAGCAAATTATAAATTACCAATTACAATTGTAATTTAAATTACGTAATTTCAATTACTCAATTAAATTACTGCCCATCCCTGGCGATAACAGGCGTTTCCTGGAACATTTTGGTTAGCCCTTGCACATTTTTGGTAAGCCCCTCCCACAACCAAACCCGACTCACCCCTGTTGGGCGGGGTGTGTATGCTGACTGTAGGTGTGATGACCATGGTCGCATTCTACCCCTAGCCGCAAAGGGTTTCAGGTTTAAAGCTCCGAAACTGCGCGATTATCGCCCCACGCAAGCCTATTTGGTTACCGGGGGTATAGCTAGATTCGTCAACCCCATTCACTGGTGATCAATTAGGCCTATAGCTGTGAAACTGTATGCGTATAATTATGGACAAACAAACAAACGCACACATACACACCCACATCCACATTCTCATTTCTCTAGTCTATGGCCAATGCACTGAGAGCGACTATTAATAATTTGATTAATACTGCGAGCGTCAAGAATTACGTCATTCAAACTGCCGTATGCTGAATAATGGCGGTACAACGTTAACTTTCTTCTTCAAATAATCTGTATAGGCGCTAACTACCACATCGAAATTTAAAATGTCTATGACTCTGGTTTTAAAGTGAATTGAGAGCTGCCAATAGTCACGATGACTTCCAGATTCGCAAACGAATATTAAACAACATATTAAATATGTTGTTTAACCCGTATTTTTCGAGATTTAGATATATTTAGATTAAAAGTCTTTGACCGGGGGAACTTTGCGCACAACGGGACATCGCCACAGAATGAACTTTGCCTTATGGTTTAAGATTGAAAAATTGCCCAATATGTACTGTTTAATGTAAGTTCATTTCAGCAGAAATGGTTGATGAATTAAGACTGTTTGTCCGCCTTTAACAATACATTTTTTCCATGGTCCATCTTTGGCGCCCATGCTCCTAAGATGGACCACTTTTGCAAAAAAAAATTATTTTTATTTTTCCCCATTTTATTTATTTAAATGAAATTTTATTGCATCCAATGGTGTATCAGCACCTAATCTATGTAACAACCGTGTTGCATGATCATTTTCTCATAATTAATTTTGTGGCGAAAAAGGACGATCATCCTTATGTGGTCCATCTTTGTCAACCTTTCCCTACATTATCAGTGATCAATGTCATATTATACTTTGCCTGCCACGTGGCAACTACGTTGCATTGCTAAGCTTAAACTGCGTATTGTGTTTCACTCTGTGGTATAGCGGCCTATGCTCATTCGTTCCGAAAATGTTAATAGCATTTACATAGTGGGGCGCGTTAGTGTACTAAGTGTAGTGTAACAGTAACCAACCCTTTGGATCTGTCATTGTGATACCAAGATAAGTTGAAAGTTGCAATTGCTGGGCTTTTACTTTCGCAGTAACAAGTTGCAGTCACCATCATGAAATCATTATCGACTGAGTTTATTTATGTGAGTCTTGCCGTCACAGGGCCGGTAAAATATGCTGCCCACGCCTCGGATGTTATGACGATAAGCCACCTTTCGATGGTTTGCCTCTGCCTCAATGTCCCAAGGACATGGGCATGGTTATAAAGCTGTACACCCGTCAGAATCGGAGCTCTGGCCAAACTGTCACCAGGAATAAAATACCGTATGTATCCGAGTCATGACATCGTTCTTGCTCATTAGATTGTCTAACCTATAGCCACACATCACTATAAACTGGCAACGCGTCTTAACGCATCTTAATCTTCAGGATCTTCTTCACTGAGAAGCTATCATAGTTTTTAAAATGGTAACAACTATAGCAGCACTGAAAATTAAGGCTCGCTTAATTCGCATCCTCTGTCTCTTTCTACCTCCTTTCTCTCTCTCACGCGCTCTCTCTCTCTCACGCTCTCTCTCTCACGCTCTCTCTCTCTCTCTCTCTCTCTCTCTCTCTCTCTCTCTCTCTCTCTCTCTCTCTTTCTCTCTCTCTCTCTCTCTCTCTCTCACTCGCTCTCTCTTTCTCGGTCACTCTGTCTCTCTTTGTCCGTCTGTCTTTCTTTCTGTCTTTCCGTCTCTTTGTCTTTGTCTTTGTCTTTGTCTTTGCCTTTCTCTTTATCTCTGTCTCTCTCTGTCAATGTCTAAGTCTCTCTCTGTCTCTCACTCTCTGTGCCCGACTCCCTACAATTCTCTTTAAACTGTTTAAGTCAAAGAAGTAAAACAATAGAACTATAACGTTTGAGCTATTCAGGGCCTATTAGACTGTTTACATGTTTCTTGATAAAATAATCATTATTCTTGATCAGTATTGATCTCGCTCTAAACAGCATC
Source organism: Lumbricus rubellus (assembly GCA_945859605.1). Taxonomy (NCBI): domain Eukaryota; kingdom Metazoa; phylum Annelida; class Clitellata; order Crassiclitellata; family Lumbricidae; genus Lumbricus; species Lumbricus rubellus. The sequence continues at coordinate 41,479,973 of OX243815.1, read as the reverse complement.
AGAAATCATGTAACACTAATACTAAACAATTCACTGTCAGATTATCAGGACCTAAACTATGGAATTCCATTGACACTAATATCCGTTCCATCAACTCCCTTAACTCATTTAAGTTGGCCTTTAAAAACATTTACTTAAAATATCAGATACTATGTAAGCTTTAACTTGTCTAGGCCATAACTAAATCCTAGCCTTTGCAATGATTTTTGTTACTAGGCCTACTTGTGCATCTTTACTTAGTTTTACATGTTGGGGATGACCAGATAAGCTTCTCCCCACGAGTCGATTCAGTCATTCTTGCCCTACTCTCTACTATTCCCTTTCCAGTGCTTATACAATTGATACCACTTATATGTTTATTTCATCTTCTTGCATCTGCTAATGTAAAACTGCTTATGATTAGTAGTATGTATTGTATGTGCATAATTCTGAATCAATTCAATAAACGTGAACTTGACTTGAAGTCAAAGTGGAAAATATTAGAAAACTTACCCGCTTACATTTAGGCCTAGGCCTACATAGATTTTGTGAATCATTGCATGCGCTATGTTAGTGAGTGAATTTAGTGGAATTATCCTCAATAGCCTACTTATGTTCTCATTACTAAAGTTACACCTACTGTTTTATGACTTACATGTTTTCGTCTAGTCGTCCCATGCACTTTTCAATGTCGTAGCGTTATCTTTCTCAGCGATTTATTTTGAGCACCAAAAATATCGTGCTGCGGGCAACTCCTATGTTACCAGTGATATTCTGTTCCATGTTTGATGGACAATGTAGAAATGGGTAGCCTATATATATCTTTTTGGACAATATTTACATCGCTCATATATATATATATATATATATATATATATATATATATATATATTCGTTTTATTGAGATTCTCGCTGACATACCGCAGCCAATTACAAATTTTGAAATGATACAGAAAAATCATAACAATTCAATATAAAAACAAAACTATAAAAATCATGCGTCAATCAACTGGATCAAGGCCGTAGCCAGGATTTTATTTCGGGGGGTGTTTCTGAATATTGGGGGAAAAAAATTCCATTGCCGCAAAAATTTCTGATGACTTTTTTTTAGTCATCCACCGGTCGAAATCTTGGAAAAATGTCCCATTTTCGCTGGAAAAATTTCTGATGACCTTTTTTAGTCATCAACTTCCATTTTCAGATCGAAATTTTATCTATTATTTAATTTCGGTGGGTGTTTTCATGGCTTTATTTCATGGTTTTTGCATCACAAACTAGAAAATGCAATAAAATAATTTCTGCATTTTCCATTTCGGGGGGTGTTCAAACACCCAAAACACCCCCCCTGTCTACGGCCTTGAACTGGATGGAGGTCAGAAAGAGGTTGCAATAATGCTTGGTGTATCAAAAATGTCGTTTCAGATCCTCATTCAATGGTAAAGTGATGACAGTATTTATAGTTCACGGATGGATGAGTAATGAGAATACTTCATGGGTGCACGTAATGAAAGACGCCTTCCTATTACAGGTAGGTAGGCTACTACTTTAAATATTATTGTCATCTCAGTGATACCAAAATTCACCGTAGGCTATAGGCTAAGCTTATGACGAAGCATATGTCTGTCCTATTATTGGTCCTCTTTCTTGTTCGCTAAGCTGTAACAGTACTGTCAGCAAATCTAGGCCTTGTAATGTCCCACCGTCAACTTATTTCTCCTGTGGCTAATCTCTTCTCATCTTACGTTAGTATTGTGAAGCGAAATGCGAAATTCCGTGTATTTGAATGAATTGGCTGAATTGTGCATCGACTCGCAAATCTTTGCCTTGGTGTAGACCTATGCCTGCTGCTTTGCTTCTATGCTTTGCTAACAGTTTCATTTTGTTTTGTAAATGCTTTGGATGCTTTTTGGCTTCTGTCATCTTCGGCTTCTATAATCTTGGATCCATAGACGAATTATTCAACGTGCTCAGTAGCTTCCGCATTCTAAAAGGTCATTTACTGTCGCATTTCAATTGGCTAACATTTCGCTACGCAACAGGGCGATTACAATGTGATCATAGCCGGATGGAAAATTGGGGCAGGGCATTTGAATTACTACAACTCGGCTTCGAATACGAGAACCGCTGGCGGAGAAATTGCCCTCATCGTCAATAACACGATTAAAAGAGGTCATTCATCAAAGTCCTTGATGTACTGTGTTGGACACAGTTTGGGAGCGCACGTCTGCGGTCACGCCGGACATCGGGGACAGTTTGGAAGGATAACTGGTAGGATATGGCATATCAGCTGACTTTAAGATAAGAAACATTTGAAAACATTACGACATTACGTCTGTTAAATCCCGTTCGTATAGTCGACTCCAAACTCAATAATTATTATGGCCCCGTAAAGTAAATATCATGCGAATATTTGGAACAATACTGTTAGCTGGTATACTCCGTAGCAGTGGTCAGGGTTGCCAGATTTCGGAAAAATTTTGTCGCGAGATTTCGAAAAAAGTCGCGAAAGTCGCGAAATCATCTCGAGCTTGTCTATTTCGGTCGCGAAAATTTCTTCCGACGACTAAAAAAAAGGTCGTCAAAATTTCTGACGACCGTTTTTCGTCTTTCGATCGAAAATCTCCCTTTTTTGGCTCAAAAAACAAAAAAAGGCGCCCAAAAAAGTCGCCGTCGCGAACGCGAGGCAATTCAAAAGTAGCCCAAAAAAGCGCGAGTCGCAAGGACGAAATTTTTAGTCGCGAGCGATTTCAAAAGTCGCCCAATTCGCGCTTTTCGCGACGACCTGGCAACCCTTTTAACTCTCTACTATTACTCGGCAGGGCCTATAACAGGGTGGCCATAAAAAGTAACCCCTACGGGGTTGTGCCCAAATCGTGGCCAGAAGTAAGAATTTCGAAATGAAATTTTACAGTCTTAAAGACAATTCATATTTACATCGACTATGATAGCCATATTTCATAAAAATATTTCAAACAGAATAAAGTTATATCACTTTTAGTGAGACCACCCACCGTTTTGACGATTCAAAACGTAATGCAACAAAAGGTAAAAAAACGATTTTATTAAGTCACATCTTAAATAACTGTTGCCAAATGAACTTGATAGTGTTTCACAACTTGTGCTCAATATGCCTACCACCAGTGCCAACACTTCTTTTGAGTCTCTTTGCAAAGTGTTTGATGGCCCTGTTGATGCGTTCCAAATGCAAATCTTCCTATGTTAATTCCAATGCGCCCATCATTTCTCTTACCGCTCTTGGTTTTGTTCGCAGATTGTGATATTTCTTCAGCATAGCTCTCCGCAATTGATTATCAATCCATCAGGTTCAAATCCAGAGAGTTCGGGGAATTGGCTTTCTCAGTGAAACCAGAACAATCGAGCCGATCTCCTTTCATTCACGGCAAATCTCTTAACTCTTAGCTCAACTCTTAAATTTTGCGCTCTCACTGTTTATCAGAGTAAATGTTGCTCAATGCCCATAACCATAATTGAATCTCTAGGATCTTGCTCAAGAGGTGTCTGGATACACATTTTGTCTGTCATTGACACTTTGGCCATTTTCTTTTTTTTTAAATTGCTTTGATTTAATAAAAAAAATAATCTGACAGATTCCTTGTTTACCAACTTGATTGTCGTCTTGCTAAGTGACTTCATAGTGATGTGCAGCTACGCTGGTGCCTTGTTGCTGTTTAAAATAGTAAAACAATAATGACCATCTGTCAATATCAAGGATATTTGATAATAATTATTTGAGGTGAGACTTAATAAAATTGTGTTTTTTTTAACTTTTTGCTGCGTCACGTCTTTGAATCGTCAAAAAACTGCGGGTGGCCTCACCAAAAGTGATATAGGCCTAGGCTGATTTAATAAAAAAAAATAATCTGACAGATTCCTTGTTTACCAACTTGATTGAGACTTAATAAAATTGTGTTTTTTTTAACTTTTTGCTGCGTCACGTCTTTGAAACGTCAAAAAACTGCGGGTGGCCTCACCAAAAGTGATATAACTTTTCTTCTCTTCAAAATATTTTTTATGAAATCTGGCCATCATGTGTAGATATGAATAATTATTGTCTTTAATACTGAAAAATTTCATTTTCAAATTCTTACCTCCGGCCAAGATATTGGTCAGAATAATGAAATTGGTTTTATGTTGAATTATTATGCTCTTCAGGATTGGATCCAGCTGGTCCATACTTCTCAGACCGTGACTTGTCGGCTGGTTTGAATCCGTCCTGCGCTGACCTGGTCGATGTCATTCACACTGACGGTCGAATTGGCGGGACTCTTCGGGTCATGGGACACATTGACTTCTATCCCAACAATGGATCCAACCAGCCTGGCTGCCCTCGTGTACCACAGAGGAGAGTGGATGAATGCATGTTTGCGATGCTCAACAATGCTGAGAATTCAGAAGCTGCTGTTCAACAGGAAAAACTCCGCTGTAATGTTAACTAATTGGTGATAACCGTATCTATTTAAATAAAATGTAACTGCGTTTATGTCGACCGGTTATGTTTGCATAATGCTTTTTTTAAATAGCTCAGTCTTTTACAACAAAAAGGAGAAGGGTAGTGTGGTGAAGGAGGTGAAGGTGGAAGAGAGGGGGAGGTGGGACGGGACGAGAGGGAGTCTGGGTGGGAGGGGAGGAGTTAGGAAAAGGAAATGGTGGAAAGAGGAAAAGAAGGGGCATGAGGAGGGGAGGAGGAAGGGAGGGGAAGGGAAAGAGAGGAAGGGAAGGGACGGAAGGGGGAGAAGCGAGAGGAGAGGGAGTGTAAAGGACTGGGGAGGGGAGGTGAGGGGAGCGGATGGGAGGGAGAGGAGAGGGGAGAGGAGGGGCAGAGGGGCAGAGGAGAAGGGAATGCTCTTTTCAGCCACAGCAACGCGTGGCCGGGTACGCTAGTATTACATATGTAGGCTACTGTGTTTGTAGCTCATTTATTCTAATCTAATGACTTGCGGCGCATTGTTATAATTCTGCTCAGGATATTGGTTGAATCACCTTGACAACTTAGTCAATCTAATTTATTCGAGATGCAAAACCACATTGTCTAATGGCCTACATGAGAATCCATGTTTTGATGAGTTTGAATGTTGGTCCAGTAAGTCTTACGCCACTGGTAGTTCACATCGCCTTCGTTCACATGCAACTTATGATGGATGTATAATATTGTATTGACAGTTATAGGACAGTTTCAGTTGTTGGTGGTCAAGATTTAAAACCTGCCCGATGCAAAAATAAATTTTGAATAATTGTAGTGGTGATGTAGGATCGTTTAGGGCTTTAGGCACCCGAGTTGCCTCGAACTGTGGCAATTTTCAGCTCGTGAATTAATTTGCTACGTTTCTCGCTCATTTGTACAAAATGCTACCGTGAATTTAAAACTGTTCTTTACGAATTGTTAGTACTCCATTCAGCTTCCATTGTGGTTTGTGAGCAAGAAGATAATTACTGGATTCAGGCAAGTTGAATCAGAGAGATAACGTGGTGTGCTAATGAGGGTTGAACTTAATGTAGTTTACGTTAATATTCACCCGAAGCGAGGCCTGCTAGGCCGAATACCAGAAATGCCCGAAATTTGGGGAGCGTATAACTTATCTCTCTGACTCTAGCTTCCTACGCTTATATGATTGCAGTGTACTGAATTTTACAAATTTATAACGTGCTTCTCACTGTGCGCACCAATCAGAGGCACTCCCAGTCCGAAAGATCCAGAGAAAAGAAAACAGTTATGAGACTGCGAAAAGATGTGATTCGGGTAGCAGTTAATAACTGATTCCAACGTGCAGGACCAATTAAAGCAAAAGCTCGAGTTTTGGTCAAAGCAGTCCGTGTTTGGAGGCCAAGGAGACCATGTCTGTCGCGTGGAAGAAGAAAGGATGCTGATGTCGGCAGACGGACGAGATCACCGAGATACTTGGGCGCCAGAGAACGACCTGTCAATTAAATTAAAGCCTTAATCTGGCTACGAGCAGTGAATCATTCTACATGACATGTAAGATGATCAAGCATGAAAGAAGAGATGTGGGAGTCTGGCTGCCTACCAAAAGGGAACTGCAGTAATCGATACGAGAGCAGACAAAGGCTTGGAATAAGCTAACACCGCGGTTACGAAGGCCTATATTGTTATTGGCTTAATAACCTGTGGCGACTGCGTAATTGTTTCAAGAATAATTAGCTGGGGTACCCGGCGTTGCCAGGAAATTTTAGGGTTCGGGGCGTTCGCCGCCAATCCTTCCCTCCGTCCGTTCCTCCCTCTCTCCGTCCGTCCGTCCACCCGTCCGTCCGTCCCTCTCTCCCTCCCCACCACACTCGGACCTCCACCGGTACGCCCACTCGTGAAATTTTATTTTTGAGAAACATTTTCTTCTTCACCCCACCCCAACGACACCCCCACCACACGCCGACGTCCACCGGTACGCCAGTCGGAAAATTTGGTTTTCTTTAAAATTTTCTTCCCCCCACCAAACGCACCTCTCCCCCTTCGCCAAACCCACACCTCGGCCCGTAGAGCCAAGGTATGTGTTTGGCGGAGGAGAGTTGGCCCGTGTAAAAATCTGTGCAGTTGTAACGTTTCAGGTGAATAAGTGTGAAACCATGCATGGAAACGGCTGAAAAAGTAGGGAGAGGGGTTTTGCCCTCCACCCTGGCCTCTATGGTGGCAGAGATTCGCCGACCCCCATTGACCTGCTCCGGGTCGAGCCCTACCACCCTGCGAAGGATTGGAGTCGATTGGTTCAAAATCCTGGTCGTGCATAGCTAACAAAGCCACAAACAAACACACACACAGACTTACTTATAATATTTTATATTGTATCCATTGTTTTATAGGTTTACACGATACATCGTTTTGGTGCAGTCACGCGCAGTCTCTTCTATTCTTTGATGAATCGATTGGAACGCCATGCTTTCTAGTTCATCAGCGCTCTAGTCCTCAACACCAATCATATGCAGTAAGTGATGTTTAATTGTTTATTCGTGTTCAGAGTAGTAGACTGTTAGGCTTAGATGCCTAATACTAAGCATCTAGAATAATCTAATGAGCAGGTTCAGATATCTATTAGCTTGATAATAATATTATTATGATAAATTTTGGCACGTCTTAAGTTCGATCAATGCAGATATTACTATACCTACATGCCGAGCACGCCAGCAATATAATGCTCCTGGTTAAAACTATAATAATAGTAGTAGTCTTAATAATAATAATAATAATAATAATAATAATAATAATAATAATAATAATAATAATAATAGTAGTAGTAGTAGTGGTAGTAGTAGTAGTAGTAGTAGTAGTAGTAGTAGTAGTAGTAGTAGTAGTAGTAGTAGTAGTAGTAGTAGTAGTAGTAGTAGTAGTAGTGGTAGTAGTTGCAGTAGTAGTAGTAGTATAGTTGCAGTAGTAGAAGCAGATTCTAGTAGTAGCCTAGTAGAAAAAGAAGTAGTAGTGGTAATGCAGTGACCCTTAGGGCAGAGGTCCTTAACCGGTGTGTCATCTAATGACTTAACACCTTCATTGTTGGGGTTTGATTTTTTTGTCAAGAACAGTTTATTTACACTAAAGGATTTTATCAGTTTCAATGCCCACGCCCATACAAAAATTCACATAAATACTCAGAGATTTTTGCATTTTAGTCAAACAGCATTTAAAGTTTATATTCACTTAGACCTAATGTCTCACGCCTAGCTATAATATGTCGGACACGTACCGTTATAAAGTGCATCATGGACATATATAAGTAACTAATAGGCCTAGTTTGTTAAATACGGCGTATGCTATTAAAAAAGGTAAGCCAATTTCTGTATGGAGCCGCTCCATTGGAGCGTATAATCAAGTGTTTCGAGTTATACAGTTGACTTAAATGTAGGTTGCTACGTGGTATAGACGTCATAAAATTAGTACTTGTTTGCTTGTTTGCTTGTATGTGCACTTGTTATAGCGCCCCTTCAATCTTACTACTCAGAGGCGCTCCCGACTACAGAGCGGACACTGCATCGGAGTTTAAAACCGAAGCGCTGAGCAATTTGTGAATGAAGAACTTGCCCAAGGTCCGTACGCGGCGACGTGAGGTGGATTCGAACCTGCAACCCTTCGGCTGCAAGGTGGCGAACATACCCACTACACCACCACGCCCCACTTGTACAAAAGGCGTATGCTATTAAGTAATTTAAGTTAGTATTAACACTACATGTAAGTAAACCAATTCCTGTATTGAGTTTCGATCTATTAAATTTTTATATTATTTAATTGTCTCCGTTCTTCGACAAAACAGACTTTGATGAGTTGCACCTCTATGCGTTGCCCTTGATGAGTAGTTCCTTGATGAGTAGTCCCTTGATGAGTAGTCTCTAGATCAATTGCCCTTTGATCAGTAAGCTTAGTCCTAGAACCGCGAGAAGACCTTGAAGGCTTCCTGGACACTATGAATGATAATGTGTCATGTCCACGGCAAATTCCTGACAAATGACGAAATATAAAATTGCCTACTTCTTTTCTTGGGTAGAATGGCTAAATAAATATTATTGTGTGAGTAACGTCAATCTCCTGCTTTGCTTTCGTAGAAGTTTTCTGCACAGACCAAGAGCGCTATTATTCAGAGCATGGGCTTCAATGCAACTGCGTATCCCAGGAGAGGGAAATTCAACTTGACGACAAACTCTGCTGCGCCATTTTGCCGTGGCTAAAATTGAATTTCCAGGAACACGGCTCAGTATTTTTCGGCATGAGCGTCCAGTTCATGGGCGTAATGAAAGTGACATGGAAATCTAGAAGTGACGTTAATTTTTCCGCGGATCTTTCAACAAACCGAATAAAATGTTCAAACAGTTGGTCCATTTTGTTCTGTTATCAGCCGTCCTCGATGCGAGGGTCGGCTGCCGTGTCGAGTACAATCATCATCCATTGTTGCCTATTCTCCCCACCTTCGTTGAAACGTTGGTAAAAACCGTAAAAAATGAAAAGTCTGAAATGAAAATTCCGATGTTTAGGCCTATTGAAATATCTTTCCCTCTAAATACATAGGCCCTAATTTTTTCAAAGAAAATCTCAATCGGTTGCGTAGAAATTCCATGTATTCCAGTTAGACATCTTTTTTGTCGAACCACCCTGCAGATTGGAGAAGTAGGCCTACCTTATAAGAATGAAGATATTTATATCTCTGTTACAGATTAGAAATTATTTCACGTGGGCCTCATCATCTTTTAGCCATGCTTCAAATAGACTAATAAGTGTTCATATGTAAACTAAACATGCCTGCCTAGATGCATAATGCATACATACATTGTACACACATGCTAAGCCTACATACATGCACATTGCACACGTAGGCTACATAAGCATATGCAGAAATATAGTCAACCCCATTCGGTTATTTTAATGCTCAGCATCCGAGTCTTAGATATAATCCTTTATACGACACTCGAAAGGTCATAATGGGAATTGCATTTAAACATTCGTAGGCCTACAGAACTGATGCAAAAAGCTACGAAAAGAACATGAGGCATAGGACGAATAAGTTATTTCTTTAGACCGCGAACAATCTAAAGCGTATCTGATTCCGAAAAGAAACCTGAGATTGTAACGCGACAGCCGATTAATTTTTATAGTATACGGTCTTCAAATGTGTATGGACTTACGGAAAGACATTGTTTTCCAAAACAGAAGTTGTTTTATGATTTATCGCACGCTCTGTCTTTCATGATAAGAACGTGCGTTACTCGTACGTTTACGTGTGAGCTTGTATGTACGATTGTACGTTTATGAGTGTATTATTTTGTGTGTATGCACGAGTGTGTTTGTGCGTATGTGTGTGCCATGGCTGCATGAGTGTGCGTACGTGTGAAACGTCTAGATAATAGGCTATAGATTTGTCTTGACAGCGAATGAATTTGGTTACACATTTTCCGTTTGCGTGAATAACTTTTCATCGCTAAACCATTATCCTTTCAATTTTATCAAGAGGCATGCGTGGGACGCGCTGCTTCATACGTTTCTATTATGCTTCCAGCTGTTTCTTTGCGTTAGATTTGGGGGAGAAATTGGACTTCACGTCGACCAATGTTTCTTCAACTTTAGATAATCTTTTGCAATACGTCTTACGGTGCTTCAATAAATTCCTCTTTCTCGCTTAATTTCTCTGGGAGGTTTGTTTGTACCAGTGTTGTCGTCTTTACTTCAAGTAAACTCTGACACACGAGTAGTGTTAATGCGTGTGCGCGTCGTGCGTGGGCCTATCAGTTCACGTGGTTGACGACTCGAAGTTCGTGTTTCATCAATTTTCTTGTCAGATGATTCAACGCATTTTTATTCCATCCTCCGTTACGAAACTCTTTAATCATTTTCAAAAGAACTGAATCCTTTATCAGTTGGAAAAATTCTGATAAAAACTCGATCAATTCTCAACGGTGCCATACTGCGGCAGAAATCACAGCAAAAATAAAATGGTAGCTATGACTGTTTCCAGCAAATAATTTAAATGTAGCCTAGCCGGTTTACTGTCAATACCGCGCACACAATACCGCGCACACAATACCGCGCACACAATACCGCGATTTTCAATACCGCGCACGATCGATACCGCGAATTTGTTCAATCCAGCTTATATTTCATACCTATAAATACTTCCATCCAGCTTCTATTTCTCGCTCGTTATTTTAGTTAATCCAGCTTCTATTTCATATATAAAATACCCTCATTCAGCTTCCATTTCTCATGCTTTATTCTCGTCAGTCCAGCTTCTATTTCAGGCATGGAAATACCTTCATCCAGCTCTTATTTCTCATGCTTTATTTTCGTCAATCCAGCTTCTATTTCATAGGCCAATAAAAGCCATATATAAAAATACCCTCATGCAGGTTTCATGTTTTATTTTCGTCAATCCAGCTTCTATTTGACACATGGAAATACCTTCATCCAGCTCTTATTTTCATGTAGGCCTATTTCTATGTCTGAAATAGAAGCTGGATTGACGAGAATAACGAGCGAGAAATAGAAGCTGGATGAAGGTAGATATAGGTATGAAATATAAGCTGGATTGAACAAATTCGCGGTATCGATCGTGCGCGGTAACGATCGTGCGCGGTATTGAAAATCGCGGTATTGTGTGCGCGGTATTGTGTGCGCGGTATTGACCGGATACCAGTCTAGCCCGTGTTCTAATTTTTCAAAACAAAAACTAGTGTAGGCCTATGTATGAAAGTATAGGCATATATGATTGCATGCATGGCCTACTTTGAACAGACCATTGGGCAGAATGAACTACAAGTTATTTCGAGCAAGGTCCAACACCTCACCACAAAGGTAGCTTGTGTGTAACGCCTAGGCCTAAACTTAATTTTATGAAAGCGTGGGAATGACGTCGATGCCTACATCTCTCGTAAGCCATCCTGCCAAGTACCGCCCTCAACCTGCACACCAGACTGCTTTGCACTATACAGTAACTGTTGTGGACACTTCAAGACCTCATTTCTCGTGCCGCTCTATTTCGTATTCGCCAATGTTTGTATTATGTGCACTTGTTTAAGCGTCCTTTCAAGGCTGCTATTCAGAAGCGCTCCCGACTACAGCGCGGACACTGAATCGGAGTTTCACGCCGAATCGCTTAGCAAGTGCGAGTGAAGGACTTACTCAAGATTCCTACGCGGCGACTTGAGGTGGATTGGAACCTGCAACCCTCCGGCTGCAAGGCAGCGAATATAGCCTACCCACTACACCACCGCGCCCCACAATAGGACCAAGCTAAGCGCAGGACGCCTACCTACATTGTACATGTAGGTCCACCTCTCCGTGGAGAATAGTCAACGATGTTTCATGTCTGTGAGCACGAGTCGTAGGCATTAGATATGTTTTACAGGCTTAAAACAATTATTCAAAGACTGTTTTTCGTCTTCGTCGCTTCTCCACGTGGTTCTATAAGGAGAGTGAGTTTCAAGCTAACGCCTACTCGTATAGCCTATTGTTAGTGCTTACGACATACGTGTGGCTCATTCACTGCTTAGAAGCCTTAGACTATGTGAACTCTACCCAATGGGTTATCGCAAGCTTTTGCTTATAAGTCGTTGATGCAGTCAAGCATCGTTCAGTCGACAGAGAAGATGCAGCTACTTCTATTCGTTGCGGTTCTGCTGAGTGCCACAGATAAACTTTGGTAACATTATATATAATTACACTTTACTCTGTCAAAGTATTTCTTTCTGCTGCGCACGTCGTATAATAATTTGTATTAGGCTTTTAATTAAACTATCGTCCTCTGCAAATCTTCCTAGAACCGATTTTATTCGTCTCTTATTAAGCTGCACTGGAAGAGGCGTTTAAATTCCGCGACTTCTGTGATCTTATTAGGTCTTATCAGATCTTATTTTAGTTACCTCTGGACCTACATCCACTTTTAGACTGGTATAATCTCAGGGCCGGATTAAGGCATGTTCAACATGTTCGGCGGAACAAGGGCCCCCACACTTTAGGGGGCCCCACAAAAGTGTTAAAAAAAATTTTTGGGGCACATTTCGGCTATACGACTATTTTCCCAAAAATTTCGGGAGATGACTAAAAAAAAAAAAAAAAAAAAATCAACTTTTTTGGCGGATGAAATGGTTTGATTTTCAAAAAAATTCAAATTTGACAAATTTTTCGCAAAAAATTCCAGAAAAGGGCCCCACAAAAATTTCAGAACAGGGCCCTGACATTGCTTAATCCGGCCCTGTATAATCTATTGTCATGGTCTCAGTCTGCCGCGCCACAGCACCGTGCCAATGCCTCTATTTACCCATTGCTGTGGATTGACCTACAGCTATACCTCTTGATGAGCCATTCTCTTGGGCATTACAATTTCTGCAAGTTGTCTTAAAACTTTTCTTTTTCGAGGGGTTCTTCGACCCTGATTAGATTGTCCTGTGATACTATGCGTTTTAAATCCGCAAACAGACCTGACCAGATTTGTCTGTTTCTACCCTTCTCTGCTGACCTAATTGCGCTCAAGCTACAAATCATATTTTTGATGTGCCATTTTGTGTCGGCAATATAAGTTGAACTGTGCAATTTTTGATATTTTAATATCGGAATAACAACTTGAAGTCACCATCATGAAATCATAATTGGCTGAGTTGGTTTAATATGTGAGTCTTGTCGACGCAGGGCTGGACAAATATGCTGCCCAGGTCTCGGATGTTATGACGATAAGCCACCTTACGATGGTTTTCCCCTGCCTGATTGTCCCGAAAATATGGGCATGGTTATAAAGATGTACACCCGTCGGAATCCGAGCGTTGGTCGAAATATCACCAGGAATAAAATACCGTAGGTATTCGATACACGTGTCATCGCTGTTGCTGGCCAAACGTTTCTAAAAAACTGGCCACACGTCCTTAAAAGTCAACAGACCAATTTTCTGAATTTATTTACAGAAAAACAGGCAAATACCAGCACCACTGAAAATGTTGTCTTGATTTATTGCCCAGTCTCGCATCTCTCTCTCCCTCTCCTCTGTCTGTCCTTACTTTTTGAACTGTTTCATTGTAGTAATAGAACTAGGCCTATGACGCTTGAGTAGACATTCTTCAGGGCGTGTTAGAATGTCAACATGTTTCCATTATAATATTGTAAGTCAATGTTGTGCAGTCATATTGACAGTAGGCCTAATTATAAACTTGCCCGCTTGCACCTACATAGATTATGTGAATCATTGCATACGCTACGTTAGTAATTGCATTTTGAAAAGTAGCCCGATAGTATAGACCTAGTACTATAGTAAGCCTATTACATGTAAGTTTACTGATTGATCACTATGTCCAATCTCGTCAGTAGGCCTACCGCAACAGTAGGCCTATCTTCATCTGCGATTTTATCTTGCGTCCCAAAGTATTCCTATTACATACCAAATAATACGTCTATATTACGTGTTCCGTGTTTGGTGGACAATGCAGACATGGGTTGCCCTATCTATATTCTTAGACGATAATTATTATGCACATTGCTCGCAGGTTACTATGATGCTTGTCGTATAAAAATGTCGTTTCAGATCCTCATTCAATAGTGATGTGATGACGATATTTATTGTTCACGGATGGACGGGAAGTGAGAAAACTGTCTGGTTGCACGAAATGAAAGACGCCTTCTTATCACAGGCAATTACTATTATATATATTTGATTTTGTTGCCATCCTTTTGCTGCGAAAGTTCACCGCATTGGCCTACGCACACTGAACGCGACTGTAACCTAATAGGTCGTCAGTCATAATTAAATTCTCAGTGGTAGAGTGGCGAGGTTGCATCAGGTTTTGCAAAGTTTTCAACTCCGCTTGAAGACACGGTTAAATGACCAACTTGGCTTCGTTTGACAATATTTGTACGCTGTTGAACGATGATATGGAATAAAACTTTTAATAAAATTTGATAGCGGGACTTGCCCCATTGGGTGCCTCTTTAAGTGCTCAACCGTATAATTATGATCCTTTGCTTTATGATTAAGCTTACTTTTATTCCCATGATATACTGTTTATACTTTCTGTTATGTTAATCATTAATGTTGATGTTGTTACTCTGTTTTTTATATATATTAATGTGCTACGGTTGTTGCCTTAATAAAAATAATGGTATTTTATTGGTTGTGATTTACTATCGCTTCACTATTGGGTACCATTCTGCTACAGGGTGATTACAACGTGATCATAGTCGGATGGGAAATTGGGGCAGGGCATTTGAATTACCCTTACTCGGCTTCGAATACGAGAACCGCTGGCGGAGAAATTGCCCTCATCGTCAATAACACGATTAAAAGAGGTTATTCATCAAAGGCCTTGATGTACTGTGTTGGACACAGTTTGGGAGCGCACGTCTGCGGCCACGCCGGACAACAGGGACAGTTTGGAAGGATATCTGGTAGGCCTACTAGGCCTATACCATGAAGTCTATGAAAACATTATGAACTAATACTACACTGTGTCCGGAAAAAAAGGGACCCATTTTCTAAATATAAAAATAATTAGTAAATATTCATCGATTTTTACAATTCAAAAAGCATTTTAATCCTCACATATTTATCTAATACTGGTGAAAATATAAAAGTCCCAGTCACAATGATGACGTCAGAATGACGTCATTTGCACTAAAGTTCATTTAGCGGCTAGTCATGCATGATTTCGGCTGGTATATTGGCTCTTGGTGAAACGGAAATCCATTTAACAGAACCAGGAGTAAAAAATAAATGCAACTCATTACAGGAATTGTCTCCTCCATATAAAATTGATGTCTGATATCCGCGAATACTCGGATTAATAAACAATTCAACAAGATGGCGTCCCAGCTCACTGAATTCGTTAAACTGCTGAACTGTTGACTAAGGAGACTCCGGATTTCATTCCTCTTATAATCTTTGGCCGCCCAACGGACCGAGCTTAAATCAAGTTGATCATAAAACGTGGAGACTATTGCAGGAGATGGTTACAAGACAAGGATAAGAGACATTGAAGAACTCCGTGAGCGAATTGTTAATGCCTGCTGGGGAGGATTTTGATACGCTGGTTATCGATGCTGCTGTTGGCTATTAGCGCGACCGTTCTGAAGCTTACGCTGAGGCCAAAGGTGTACACTTTGACCACAAATTAATTCAGATATAAAACTAAAATTAAACTTACTTTATTATTGATAAATTACATCATGAAAATATTAAAATTTTTGATGATTTTGCGCATTTATCTCTTAAATTTGACTTTTTGTGCAAATGACGTCATCATGACGTCATTATTTGGACTGGAAATTTTATATTTTCGCAATTGTTAGATAATTATGTTAGGATAAAAACGGTCTTTGAATTGTGAAAATCGATTAATATTTACTATTTATTTTCATATTTACAAAATGGGTCCCTTTTTTCCGGACACAGTGTAGTCTTAAATAGGTCGCTGGAATAACTTACACTGAATCAAATCGATCTTAGTTAAATATTGGCCTATGGTAGATTTTTGGGACTTTTAGCTCGTAGCCTATTATACTCCAGAACAGTGATCTGCTTTGTAATGCGAAGCATACCGTTTCTAGCCTTCATTAAAACATTAATTAAGCTCCTTTAATAAGAGCCATCAAATTTTATTTTGACCAAGCCATTCTGAAACCGAATTAGTGCTATATCAAATGAAGATAGGCCTATGCGGGATTAGACAAGATTTTTACAATACTAAACTAAATATTATATCTGACAAATAAACTAGAATCATGTGATAGATTGGAAATAATATTAAAAGCAATATATTATATTGCAATCTAAATGAGTAAATACGAAAATTTCATATTACAAACTTTCGATTAGAATGACTTACATCAGTCTTGATTTATCTGATTGATTCTATTCAAACTATTTGATACAAAGTTGATTAAACTAGCCACAATTGCATGAATCGAAATAGCTTACATGGTTAATGCCACAATTCCTGTCAGCGATGAGCTGAGCGAATAACCTGCTTATGTAGCGACAAATTTTCGGCTAGTAGCTAAAGAGGCATAATAATATAAACAGGGTGGGCAATAAAAAGTACCCCAACGGTTTTTTGCAATATCTTGGTCAAAAGTTAGAATTTACAAATGAAACTTCACAGGTTTAAAGGCAATTAATATTCACGTACAGTGGCCAATTTTCACCAACATAAAATATTATATCGAACAGAAAAAAGTTATGCCACTTTTAATGAGAAATTTGGCTATTGTACGTAAATATGAATTGTCTTTAAGACAGGAAATTTTCATTTAAATATTCTTGTTTCTGGCCAAGATATGGGCAAGAAGCCTTAGGGGTCCTTTTTAATGGCCCACCCTGTAAATGCAATATGAATGATTACGGATGGCGATATCGCTGTCTCTGTCCTCAGAGAGCAGTAATTGAATTTTTATGCTTTTAAGGATTGGATCCAGCTGGTCCATGCTTCTCAGATCGTGACTTGTCGGCTGGTTTGAATCCGTCCTGCGCTGACCTGGTCGATGTCATTCACACAGATGGTATTCTTCTCGGGACTCCTCGGGTCATGGGACACATTGACTTCTACCCCAACGGAGGATCTAACCAGCCTGGCTGTTCACCTATGCAGACCAGAAGATTGAACGCTTGGAAGAACCATGCTGTGTTCAACAATAACCTTCGGCAGTCCGGTGAGAAATCAACTGCTGATCAATTTGACAATAATTTAATGTCAAAGGCGTTTAAAAGATTTAGTCACAAACTACCATTAAATAATATACTTTGATATATTCAGCTCATTAATTTTGTACTAGTCAAAGTACATGCATCGCATAGTTGTCACACTGCCCAAGATGCTGGCTGAGTCACCTTGAACCTTAATAACGATTTATTCAATATGCAATGTTATAGGCCCTACACAATATCTAGGAAATACAATTTGTACTATTATGGGTTTGAATGTCCGGTAAGATACCTGAAATGTACTTGGCGACTCAACTTGGAAGTAGGCCTACCTTGAATTTAGGGTAGGCTATTTTATACGAGTCGCGTGCGACAATCACGGCAGTTCGCCCCCATCGTCGTTGATTTGCATACTGTGATTAAATGCTACACCACAACTAAGTGTAAAATTTAATAATGTGCAATGCTAATTTGCTTGAATTGAGACGACGTCATGATTGCTTCGAGAAGTGGTCTACAATATTATTCTATTTATGTTAGGTTTCCAAATCCCATTCGAAGCGCTTGCGTGCAGTCACGCTAGGTCTCATCTATTCTTTCTTGAATCGATTCGAACGCCATGCTTTCTAGTTCATCAGAGCTATCGAAATAGATACCTACCAGCTGTAAGTGTTACAAAAATTATGTTCGAGTAGGTCTACAGAGCAGTAGACTGCTACCAATAATTATCCAAACAAATCTTGTTTAAAATGATGCATGCATAGCAGCACAGGAATCAAAGGCAGACGAAATAAAGAATGAATTGAAATTGAAAAAATATTGAATGGAACGTATTATCGTCAGAGGGTCGTGGTGAACAAGTTAAGTTCATTAGTGTTTTGGGTACGGAAATCGAAAGCATTAGTACGATATACGATTATTACCGCGTTACGATGAAACTCCGCTCTTAATATGGAAGAAAGAAGGTTATAAAAAATAAACTATTAGCCTATACAGATCGTCAAGATTTTGCAAGAGAAAGGCAGTGTATTGAACAGACTCTGGAGATTTTAGGCTTACTTGAGCATTTTGAACGGACTTGTCATGTCCACGGAAACTCTTGAAATTGACTTAATAAAAATTGCGTTATAGCCTACTCTTACTGGGTATAGATCTACATTATACAACATATGCACGAGTAACGTGCTCTGCTGCTTTGCTATTGTAGAAGTTTTCTGCAAAGACCAAGAATGAAATTCAGAGCATGGGCTTCAAAGCAGCTGCGTATCCAAACCGAGGGAAATTCAACTTGACAACAAACTCCGGTGCACCATTTTGCCGCGGATAAAACTGATCGGTCAGAAACACAACTGAAGAGATTAGACATGAACATCCAGTTCACGGCACGTGCTGCTGCTATACTTCGAACATTGTTATGCTACAATTTAAATCATTTTGATTTGCATACATACATGTATCAGTCATAGTTATTGAAATTTGTGTTGGTTCTTCCTTCAGTCAATACCGTACTCAATAGCCCTGCTGTGATGTAAAAAAAGCCCAAGGTCTAGCGACTAAAGCCATTGACCAGCATGTTGTTCTTTAAACGAAGACTTTAATTGGCGTACGTATGCACGTATGTATGTATGTATGTATGTATGTATGTATGTATGTATGTATGTATGTATGTATGTATGTATGTATGTATGTATGTATGTATGTATGTATGTATGTATGTATGTATGTATGTATGTATGTCTATGAACATTTATATAGCGCCTTTCCAAAACGGCACGAAGGCGTTCAACATAGCTACCCGCCAGTTGCATGCAAGTATGACTTATGTGGCTTTGAGAATGTTTCAAGAGATAATTTTATAAGCAGTCTCACGAATTGTTAATGGAAGCCTGCAAGCCCCAGTATGATGGTCCAGTATGAGAAGGCACGGCGGGCCCGCACGATGTACGAGATCGCGGGGCCATCAAGTAACCACGAGTCGCAGAGCGCAAGAATCGACGACCTGGTTATTTGGAGACTGGAACACAGAGCCATAAAATGTATTCTGGAGCCAGACCAGCCATTGATGTTCGTTCCATGATGATGATCTTGAATCTCTTCTGTCCACTACCGATGACCAGTGCAGCATGTAGCACATGTAATTATGTCAATATAATTATGCTATAATTTAGTAGGCTATAGGTTAGCGGTGACTCGAGCAGCGCAGTTGAGAACAGACTGCAGGCTTGTATAATGTACATTAGTGTGGTTCACAGATACATGGTAAAAAATAAAGTTCAAGCCAGAAACCAAGACTACCTCTCCGTTTGTTAGACCTACCAATAGTATCATTGAGACAAAATTTCAGCTTCCTAATCCAACTGGAAGGCGGTGCTCAACGACTGTGTTACTTTGCATGGGCCAATGTTTAGACGTTTATTGTACAAAATAATGTGTCGAGCATGCATTCCTATACAATCGTATTTTATTTTCAATATAAATCAAATATTTCTGTAATATGACAATATGTGTGATAATTAAGCAATTGGTCAGCATTAAATGTAAAATTTCAGTTGGTTTTAAAAATTGGAAATGTTCAAAATTGTCAAAAAACATCGTTCAGTCCATGAATGTCGATAGTTCTCGTTTTCTTACTTCAACATCCGATAAAGTCTTTATAATCCAGAAGGCTAAGCAGGAACTATGTCAACAGCAGATTTCTTTATTGAGTGAATGGGGGACAGCTTTCATACTTCCCTCGACCACTTGGCTTTTCTTCATCATCGGTGATGAATCGATTGAATTCCTCGAACAAATTCTCACATCTCTAAGACATGTTGTTCACCACTCTCTGTTGTTGAATTCAGTATCTTCCTTATTTATAAGTCTCTTTCTCAATCTATTTTTCTGGTGGAAGTGTAAAAAGAAATCACCAATCTTCAGGCGTGATGGTAGCGTCCTCATTTGCTGAGATGCAAAATCACCCATGCAATCTCCTTTTTCAGCGCCATAGCAATAAGCCTCACCATTCTTTCACCAGGTTTCACAGTCATTCTGTGGAATATTTAACCTTGTCTGTTATTTATAGGCAAATGGCCACATGACCAGACCTTCAACTTCATCTGAAGGGTACTGCTGGTGGTTTCTAGGACCTTCATAGAAGCAAAGCTGATCTCCTTTGCAACTAACTCATATTCTATATATCAATCCATATTAAAAGATTGTCCTACAGCTACAGCAGCAAGAAGAGTCTTTTATCCATGCCTTTGTGACGAAGACCACCACATTACATGTCAAGTTGATGAATCTGAGTTTCTTCCTTCTTACTTAGATTGATTGATCACATCATGTTGATCACTAAAAGGTATATTTTGATGGCATACAGTAGGGGCCTAACCTGACCATCCAATGTGCATTGTTATTATTGGACTCCAGTTTCTTATTGAAGGCTGACTGCCAATGTCAACCATTGATATCTCAATGAGTTCTTGGTAATTAATTTATCTAAAACTGGCTTTATTTCAGCAAAGTACTTGAGAAAGCTGAATACAATATTGCATGGAGTGCTTCACTACCGGATGTGACTTCCAGTCCTCAGATGTTGTCAAGTGTCAACACCTTCCCAAGCAGTAATAAATCTCTTAGACATTGGAATATTATGGTGAATTTGATAAATCACAGCAACATGCAGAAGGCTTATGGCTAAAATCAATTCCATCACATGACTTCAGACGGCAGGGTCAGCCACAGGAGCTCTTGATCTATTATGTTTTCCTGCAAAAGTCGTACACTCTATTGAACATTCCGGTGCTTGCATAATGTTGTATCAAAGCTGAATATTATCAGTGAGTTTCCATAACTCCAGAAAATAATGAATGGCCCTGAATTTGAATTGTGTCCTGCCACTGAAGCTAATTTGGGCACACCAAAGAGTTTATACACACCATCACCTGAAACCAGCACTGGCAGGCGGTCCACATTTCCTGCTCTGAAGATCTCAGGTAGGATTTTCCCATCCAGTTTACTACCACTGGATAATCTGGTTGTTACAAATCAGATCTTTCAACTTCGGCATGTTCCATCCTGGTCTTCTTAAGCATTCCTTGTTAATGGTACTCCGTGAAAGTGGCAGAACAGAAGGATAGTACACAAGTGCTGCAGAAATTGGAACCAAAAATCTCAATCCTTCTTGATCAAATCACCAGCATTTCCAAAAAAATGCACTTGTCGCTTAATGGCTTAACAACTGTGTAGTCTTGATTCTGGTAAGTATGATAGCACAACAGAAACTATTTCAAGCTCATCTACATGACAAATGCTGAGTTTTTGACCAAACAATAAAGGTATCCAGATTTCTAGCTAATACAACTACATGGTGATATTAGTGTGTCATTGAGCACCGCCTTCTAGTCTGAATCTGGGGCTGAAAATTGGTCTAAATGATACTAATAATAAGTCTAACAAACGGTGAGGTAGTCTTGGATTCTAGCTTGAATTTCATTTTTTGGACCACACTAATGTACATGTATACCCTGAACTTTGGCAGATCTGCAAGGGCATCATTGTAGAAATCCAACCGGGTCAGCAAGCAGGATTTGACATGCGTGACAGTTTGGTTGACACGCATGGCTTGCAGCGCGAAGAGCAGCCTACTAGTTTGAGTCTCCCCACAAAGCAGCCACTGCGTATACAGAGACCTTGAAGAAAACCTTGGCTCACAGTTCATAAACGCCGAAGATTGTGATAGAATGATGGTCGCGAGTAGGCTACATTCTGTCTTCTATGCAGAGGCGTAGCGACCGCCCTCCGTACCCTCCGACCGAAGGGGGCCCCCGCAAGGGAGGGGCCCCAAAAGTGCAAAAAAATGAATGAAATGACTAAAAAAAAGTCATCAACTTTTTGGCGGTGAAAATTTAAATTTTTTTTGAGTTTTTGGCCAGATGACTTTAAAAAATCCCAGCGTCTTTCCTTCGGCCACTCGATCGTCCCCCCCCCCCAAGTCTCCGCCCAGGTTTCCGCCCATTCTCGGAGGGGGCCGCGTTTATTGTTGCTACTGTCCTGCTTCTATGCACTGGAAGAAGGACGGTCTCAATTGCAATCGTTGTTCGTTATTTTGAATAGGATGTCTACGTGTTTGTGCAAACAAACATTTGGTGGAAATACTCAAGGTCTTTTGAAACCGTTGACAATTAACTACCAATGATAGAATAGAATAGGCCTTCAAAGGAGAGTTCCCTAAGGATGCAAAAAATGATGTCCCGCTTTTACTGCTCGTTAGAATAAAGCAAGCCTCTACTATAATGGATGGATCTCTCATTAAAATGGGATTGCTGCTATTATTGGGCACGTGCTTTACTCGCCGGCATGAACACGATTCAACACCGGGTCCCGTAGAGTAAATAAGCTTACCTCTTGAAAGCTGTAGCCAAACCTTAATTGTTGCGCTGTATCCGTAGGCCTATAATGCACCCTGAAAATTTATGGCATAGATTCATTGAACATTGCACCCATTTCTGCTCCATGTTCAGTGGTGGTTTTTCAGTTTGACGTCGCTGTGTGGTAACAAAGACCATTAGCGACGCCCTCCTCCTTTTTCCAGGCTTGTGACTAGCGATGACAGAGTGCAACCAGTGGCGGATTTATCCATGTTCAGTGCTTCAAGGTCCCCGCTTTATAGTCCTGAATATTCTTTGGCCATGCTCCCCACATTTAAAAATTGCATGGGATGTGGCCCCATTTGGTTTCAAGAACCTTTAAATCGATGTGCAACTTGAGGAAAATGGTATATTTTAAAGACATTTCGGCCGGACGACTAAAAAGGTCATCAGATTTTTCGGCTAGGAAAATGGTGTATATTTCTGACATTTCTACCGGATGACTGATAAAGGTCATGAGATTTTTTCCGGCAAAGATCACCGAAAATGTCCCCCCTTCTAACATTTCTGTATTCGCCACTGGTGACTAGCACAGAGAAAATCGTAGAACCTTAGAGATAATAATAATAATAATAATAATAATAATAATAATAATAATAATAATAATAATAATAATAATAATAAGGCTGTGACTAGCGGACCGCCAAGCGGCCGTCGAATCTCAAATACTAGCGGACCGCCAGTCACGTGTAACCTGTCACATGACTGGCGGCCGTCCAATACGGAATACTAGCAAGCCGCCAGGCTTTCTATTTACACCAATTCACAAGAGTTTCTAATGGCTAAACAAACCCTAAAACTAACCCTAACCGACCCTCACGACGCCTAACCTGAACCTAACCAACACTCACGAAAAAAATTGGTTGTTTACTCTGTTTCTAGTAATTTTCTAAGTCATTAAAACAAGAAAACGTTTGTCCGACATAAAACCAACTATCGGTAACTGCCGCCATTGTAACAATATTCAAGAATCAAGACTCATCATGTGACAGGTTACACGTGACTGGCGGTCCGCTAGTATTTGAGATTCGACGGCCGCTTGGCGGTCCGCTAGTCACTTCGTAATAATAATCTATATCTATAAGCAAGGATGTTTGTATGTTTGTCAAGAATGCACGCTCACAGTTTTGCAGCTACTGACCTGAAACATTGCATATAGGTAAACGTTTACCAGGAAAATCAAAGTACGCTATTTTCATATCATTATTCACTTTAGATCCAGAAATATAGACATTTTAAAATTTCTCCATGTTAACGCTATACGACGCCGATAATCTTACGCCAATAATGTTTTGAAATCAAACGGACTTTGCTTTTGACGTGACGTCATTAAATACGAAAGCTTAGTCTCGCTCTTAGCTAGGCCAAGGAGTATATATCGTAACTAAGAGGAGCGGTGAGTTTAACCAGCAGAATTGCGGAAGACCTTCAAAGCATAAACTACAAAATAGGCGGCGAAGCCGCCCCGCAGAGGCGGGTGACCCCAAATAGGCGGCGAAGCCGCCTCGCAGGGGCGGCGAAGCCGCCCCGAGGGGTGGGTGGACCTGGGTTTGGGGACGACAAATCTAAATTTCCCGAAGCAACGCCGGGTACCCCTGCTAGTAATAATAATAATAATGACTAGGCTTATTTATATGGCGCAGTAACGCGGTCATACCACTGCAAGGGAGCAACACAAACGTCTAGCTGCGGAATAAGCCGTAGCAAACAGATAGGCCTATAATACCTAAGATATAAGCTTTAAATTTGAAAATGTCCACCTATAGGTGGCCAATCTGATGTAAAAGAGATGCTAAACAAGACTTATCTTAACTTATCGATCACTTGCAGATTCGTATTTTCCTTCAATGCTTAGCTACACGTAGGCCTAAAACCTAATGGTCGTCTTAAGATTCTCTTTTCACGACACCTTTGACTACATTACAAATCGTACTTCTTCATAATTAGGGCGTATATCCGCAGCTCACTCGGTTCATAATAATAATTATGTGAAATGAAGCCGCAAACGTCTGATCATGCTGCATAGTAGATGCTTTATGATTATTTCAATGACAGCCAAGACCATCTCTTTCTCTATTTTATTTGCTCATCCACTTCAGACACATGCAAAGTTATCACGGCGTCACTATTAACCTGGATGCACCCATCATTGATTTTTTTTTATAAATAGGCTGTGCACTCGGTTGCTTCACTGACGACGACGGCTTTAAATTCGTTGAAGCAGACGAAAAATCTTCAGTTGAACTTTGCTGTCTTCTGTTCTTCCTGCGAAGAAAATGTCTTCATTTCTACTTGTCTCGATTTTGCTGAGTGTCGCCAATGAACTTTGGTAATTATTAATCAGTTACATGCTATAACTATACTATTTTGGGATTTATAAAGCGCCTCTCACAGAACAACCTAATCAGAGGCGCTCCCAGTGTCAAGATCCTCTTTGAAAAAAGTTTTATGGAAACGCGCAGAAACGGCAGTGCTTCCAGATAAGATCTGAGTACGAATAATATTATTGTAGGAAGACTATTCCATAGCAAAGGACCGATAGAAGCAAAGCACGATGCTGGGCAGTAGCAGTCCGAGACCGTGGTTACATGACGTTTGTTGTTCTTAGTAATAAAGTTCTGTGTATCTTAACCGGACAACTTCTTTCTGCAATTATATTCGTTGTATAATACACGGGTCGTCGTTTTCAAGTATTTTCCTGCATTGCTGGTTTAAAATGGATGCGCTTTTAAAGACTAATAAATTTAAATAAATAAATAAATAGACTAACATATTCAATAAACTTTTAAGGACTAATAAATGCAGATTGTTCTTGTCTAAATCGCCCATTTAGGTAATTCATCTGTGCAGTTCGTGTTGTAGGGTTTTGAAAAAGAGTTATTTAAGTTGAGAGACAGAAGGAGAGAGAGAGACAGACAGACATACAGACAGACAGACTGGCAGACAGACGTACAGACAGACAGATAGACTGGGAGAGAGGCAGACAGACAGACAGATAAACAGAGAGACATAAGTGATGGCTGGCTGCTCCTCGATTAGGCCCAGTCCGCAATTAGCCCTGCGCAAGCACAGCCTGTGGTTTGCAAATCATTTTTTACAATCAGCGAAACGACCTACAACAAACTGCATTTAAAAATAGAAAGAAAAAAACAGCAAAGTTTAATGAATTGTAATGTAAAATAAAATAAATTGCAGTGTGCAATAGAATGAATTTAATGTTAGGTAGCCTATATTGAACTACAGTGCAAAGTAGAATGCATTATAGGCTAATCTAGGCTAAAGTGTAATGAATTGTAACCTAGAGTACAATGAATTATAACGTAAAGCATGATGAATTGTACCGTAAAGTATAGTGAATTATAACGTAAAGTAGAATGAATTGTAGTGCGAAGTATGATGAAAATTGATTATGTGAAATAATGCTTGTGTAAGCTTATGTTTCTGTGAATCTATTTGACAAGTGCTGAGCAAATAGACTGCGCAGGACTCGGCAGATACGATAATGAAGCACCATACACGTTGTTCCCTCTGCCACAATGTCCCGAGGACCAGGGAATCAACATGCAGGTGTACACCCGTGACAATCGCATGGCTGGTCAGATTATTACAAGGAATACAATACCGTAAGTAGTCGAATCATATCATCGTAGTTAATTATTTACATGTATAGTTCAATCGAAGGTTAGAGCAACCACCGGAAACTGACAACCTGTGGGGCTGATAGGTTTCTCTGCTACATACATGTAGTTTAGATGTATTTGCGTGCAATTTCTATAAACGCCTGAAGGCTGTAACTCTCTTTCACTGGGATTCTACTTGAAGTGACCCTTAACAGTACTTATAGCCCTAATAATAAAAACATTATAATAATAACGACAATTCATAAGGCGCCGTAACACGCCCATATCGCTACAAGGGCGCCCCGCAAACAGTTAACTACGGAATAAGCCTTAGCAACCAATGACATTAATCTAAGCTGTGATTTGAAAGAGTGCATTGAGGAACGAGGAGGCCGATGTTAATATCTTGTATATGGCCTATATATAAAAGCTCTGAAAAAGCCAAACGCACAAAAGTGCTATTCTTGCATGTTTTGATTAGACCCCACTTCTTTCTTTTACCATGTAGACAATAATAATAATACGCTTAGCCTACATCGCTGCATGCATAAATCTTTCAGGAACTGTTTCAAAAGCGAGGTGATGACAGTTTTCGTTGTACACGGATGGTCAGAGAATGAAAACTACACGTGGATACACGAGATGAAAGACGCTTTCCTAGACCAGGTGAGTAATTGCAGTAATAGTCTATAGTAGTGCTGGTACTATAGTGACAGTAGCCTAGTAGTTGTAGTAGTAGAAGGTTAGTAGCATTAGTATTAGTAGGCTACCAGTGATAGTAGTTGCTGTTGTAGTAGTATACAGGGTGGGCCAAAAATACCCTTAGAGTTTTGGCAAATATCTTCGTCAGAAGTACGAAATTTTACAGGCATACAATGTAAAAGCAATTCATATTTATGCTACGTATAATGCACATAATTACAGGTCTATAAAACATACACGTGGTGGAAAGAGGAGCCGGCGGAAGGTGATGGTGTGTGATTGGCAATGATGGTGGAGGAACCAATAAAGATAGGAATTCAGAAGGCGGATCATTCCAGAGGCGTGGGGCTGAGTTGGATATGGATCGGTTGGAGAACTTGAGATGAGTTGTGTCCGAGGGTCGAGAAACAATGAAACAGGCGGATGGTTGGGTATGAAGAGAGAGAGTAAGAGAGAAAGAGAGAGAGAGAGAGAGAGAGAGAGAGAGACAGAGAGAGAGAGAGACAGAGAGAGAGAGAGAGAGAGTAAGTGTGAGAGAGTGCGTGAGAGAGAGTGTGAGAGAGTAAGTGAGAGAGAGTGAGAGAGAAAGTGAGAGAGAGAGTGAGAGAGAGTAAGTGAGAGAGCGTGTGTGAGAGAGTAAGTGAGAGAGAGAGAGTGAGAGAGAAAGTGAGAGAGAGAGAGAGAGAGTGAGAGAGAGTAAGTGAGAGAGAGTGAAAGAGAAAGTGAGAGAGAGAGAGTGAGAGAGAGTAAGTGAGAGAGCGTGTGAGAGAGAGTAAGTGAGAGAGAGAGAGAGTGAGAGAGAAAGTGAGAGAGAGAGTGAGAGACAGTGAGAAAGAGAGAGAGAAAGAAATAGAGAGACTGACTGGATTGTGAACAGTTCACGAAGTTATTTGGATTGGGAATCTTGAAAAGAGTAACTGTTGTAGGTTAGAAAGACGACGTTCAGTTAAGTCGATCTGGAATTTATAACCATTGAGTGAGGATGGGGTGGTGTGCATGAATATGATTGGGTGTTCTGGTGACCGACCTGGATGATGCGTTTTAGATGCAATAACACTAAAATCACCAGATAATTCACATAGTGTATTGGTGTAAACAATCTTCTTCATCAAAACACCAAGAAATATTTATATCTTTAATTTCCATGGCGTTTAATCGTGCAACAGGGAGATTACAATGTGGTCATAGTCGGGTGGGTGATTGGGGCGTATTGGGACTACTACCCACAGTCTGCCTCCAACACGAGGACCGTTGGCGGAGAGATAGCACTCGTCGCCAACAACACCATCAGGAATGGAAAAAGTTCGAAGGACAAGTTGTACTGTGTGGGACACAGCTTAGGAGGACAACTCTGCGGTTTTGCCGGTCGACGTGCACCGTTCGGAAGGATAACTGGTAAGATGTCAAATTTATGAAATGAATAAAAATTGGTTTTTATTTTATTTCTGATTTCCCCATTTCTATAGCGCCCCTTCAAACTCTTTACTCAGAGGTGCTCCCGACTACAGCGCCGACACTGCGTCAAAGTTTCACGCGTAAGCGCATAAGCAATTGCGAGTGAAGGACTTGCTCATTGCTCAAGGTGCCTACTCGGCGGCTTGAGTTGGATTCGAACCTGCAAACCTCCGGTTGCAAGGCAACGAACATACCCAGTACACCACCGTGTCCCGCGTGGTTGTCACTGTAATACTCGTTTGAACTGTTTGCTCAACGGCTATTTCAATAATTTAACTAATGTTGTCGGTTCTTCGACATGTTTTGTGTAGCCTAATGAGAAATGATGCATTATTAATACATTTGAATGGTTAGAACTAAGTAGGGCTATTATTGCAGTTTAACACACAGCTCTATTGAATGAATAAAATAAATAATACACACGCACACACGTATAATAAGCTATAATATGTAATCATTATTATATTGAAAAAAAACAGCTGTGGAGTTTCTGTTCTTGCTAAGTAAGCCTATCAATGAAAGCAGGCGTGAAAACTGAAAAATACCGGGTAGTCAAAGACGAGGGGTCAAGGTAGTATGAGCTAGCCTATGAGCGTTTCCTGACCCCAATTATTGCTCTCTGCTCATTGTCTCACGTTTGTACTATTGAGTTTTGTGTGCACCAAGCTTAAGAAAATTTATTAAAATTTCATTCACTCAATCTCTGTCATGCTCTTCAATACGAATTGAGTGTTTGTTTTTCTTTGAGGTTTGGATCCAGCTGGTCCGTGGTTCGAGACAAGCGACCCATCGGTTGGTCTTAGCCCCTCGTCTGCCGACATCGTCGATGTCATTCACACGACCGGTAAATCTGGAGTCGGGATCTGTAGGGTCGTGGGACACGTTGACTTCTATCCCAACGGAGGAATCTACCAACCTGGCTGCACAGCTGACTCTGTCACTGAAGTGTTCAAATGGAAGGACTATCTCAGCTGGACTGCCGACCAACAGGACGCCAGTAAGAAACCGACCTATGATGATGATGATTATTATGATGATGATGATGATGCTTATGATTGTGATGATGATGATGATGCTGATGATGATGATGATGATGATTATGATGATGGTGACGACGACGATGATGATGATGACGATGATGACGACGATGATGATGATAAACTAAAATAATGTGACCATTTCAATGCAAAGTAAAGCAGCTTGCGATGATTTAAAATTCTTTAAATAAAAATATCTATTCTGATCTAATCAAAACTGCATTGAACCGTAATCATGATTTGTAAGGTATTGATAGAATGTATCAGCGAATGAAACTGTGCCAAGCATAAAATTCCGATGAATTGCCAAGCATAAAATTCCGATGAATTATGGTTGACCACGTGCATTAAAGAGATTAAACGAGAATGATTATTTATACTACGATGATTAAGCAACGAATCCAACTATGTAGGATACAGATGATCACCTAGCGAATCTACATTTATACTAAAATGATTGATTGCATTGAACCGCAATCATGATTTGCATAGATTATTGCATCTAGTAAAACTGAGCTAAGAACAGTGTATTGTATTGTATTAAAACATTTATAAAGCGCATCTTATAGGGTGAACCGTTCAGAGGCGCTCCCAGTACGCAATGCCACAAACGAAGAACTAGGTTTTGGGAAAGGCAAATGAGGAGCAGGGATCACCAGCTAGAATCTGAGATGGATTATAATTGTGAGAATAGCGGATACCAGAGAGAGAGATACCAAATGAGAAAAAGGACTGAGCCATAGCTGTTCTATTAATTATTATGAAAAATTCTGAATGATCAGTCGCAATGCGGTGATGAAACGAGAAGTTAGACTTCGATGATTAAGCAACGGATCGAATCAGAATACAGAGAATTTAAACAGAGATTCTACATTTCAGTGCATCGGTGCTAAATTAGCAGAGAACTAAGAATCTTTTCGCGATTGAATGCGCTGTGGTTTCTGCCAAATAATATGCTACAGTTTCATACTAATAGAAATGTGAAATTACTGCTAAAAGTTATCATTTATTATAATACTAGCGTACCCGGCCACGCGTTGCTGTGGCTGAAAAGAGCACCCAACCATCCCTCAGTACCTCCATTCCACTTCCCCTCCCCTTCCCCTCCCCTCCCCTCCCTCTCGCCTTCGCCCTCCCCCTCCCCTCTCCCTCCCGTCCCCTCCCATCCCCCTCCCCTCTCCCTCCCTTCCCCCTCCTTTTCCCCCTCCCGCTCCCCTCCCCTCCCATCTCCTCCCTCCCTCCCTACCGGTACGTGACGTTTTGGCGCCGCCGTTTTGGCGCGACCGTTTTGGCGCCGCCGTTTTGGCGCGACCGTTTTGGCGCCGCCGTTTTGGCACCGCCGTTTTGGCGCCGCCGTTTTGGCGCCCAGATAAAAATTGATCTCAGCAGCTTATTTTCGGTTCAGTTTACAAATACATCAGTACGAAGTGTAATATTTATATTTCAAGTTTCATTCAGTGGTGTAATAATTAACCGTAATCTGTAACCTATACGGGATCGAATGACTACAATAACCCTATACCTAACCCTAACCGACCCTCACGACGCCTAACCTGACCCTAACCGACCCTCACGACGCATGTCTTGTACATACATTCTTAGCTATTTCGGGCATAAGTTTTGAATGGCGTGGAATATCATTACAAAATTTACCTCAAAATGTGCGTAAATGAACCTCCTACGATTGTCTACAATATCATAATTTTTATATTCTAGAACGAGGGTGAAAAAAATTCCGGCGCCGAAACGTCCGGCGCCAAAACGGCGGCGCCAAAACTGCGGCGCCAAAACGTCCGGCGCCAAAACGGCGGCGCCAAAACGTCCTGCTTCGCTCCCTACTCCCTCTCCTTCCACTACCCCTCCCCTCTACCTGCTGCCATCCCACCTCCCCTCATTTCCACCTCCACCTCCCCTCCACTCTACCCTCCTCCCTTTTGTTGCAACAGATTGCGCTATTGCAAAAAAGCATTATGCCAACATAACCGGTTTCGGTTTAAATTATTATGCGAGAGTCAATTATGACGTCACGACACGCGACCTCATGCGAAGTTTCGTCTGCTGATTATAAAATGGCGACCATGGACGGTGGAAATGTATGGGTGAAATAGCCGACGAATGAAAATGATCATATTGTTGTAATATTGTTGTAAAAGATTGCGCTTTTTAATAAAAAAAAGCATTTACAAACCCGATTGTATTCGAACGGAACGTTTTGGCAAAATTTTGAAAGAAATCGGTCAAGAACTTTCCGAGATATTTCATTAGACACAAACTTTCTACATTTTTATTTATGTGTAGATTAATTATCATTATGCTATTGTCATAATAATAGTCAGCAGAAAGATAATTTAGAATAAACTGTCTTTTGTACGTTTCTACAGGTCTCTACATGATCATCCTGTGTAGCCACATGCGCGCATATCAATTCTTCACTGAGTCGATTCGAGTTAAAGCCTTCCCAACCCGCACCCGCTGTCCAAATATACTTCTTTTATCTGTAAGAAACGACTTGCTTGTGCGTAGCATCAAATACCTAGGACTAGATACCATTTGCTAAAATACAATTCCACGCAACAAAGTCTCGATTTAAAAAAAAACAAATTCTAAATGCGGGACACCGTTATTAAGCAAGATTGGAGATAGGTCTATGCTTAAACAGAGCATAGAAATATGATACGACTCTGAGAAGCCAGGATTCAAGAGATGCTACATGCATAAGAGGACACACGTGTATAAAATTTAATATAATTATACGTGAAAGCCTATAGGCCCTAATATGAAAGTCTTCTATACATATAGCCTAATTATATATGTATTGTAATGTGGACCAACTGCCGACATATACTGAGAGTTAACAAATATTATTCCTTTGTAGGCCCTGCTTTTGTTTCAGCTAAGTTACCAATGTTTCATTGTTTCTTTCTTACGTGTGAACAACCTCGATTTATCCGCTTTCATATGAAGACAGTTTTATTTGGCCGCGCTGAGGTTGGAAGCGCCTCTGAGTTGCGCTTCAAGAGGCGCTATATAAATGCATCTAAGAAATGAATGAATGATACTTTCTGTTGTAGGCGATTTGTCCAAAGGCAGCGGATCAGAGCATGGGATTCTATGCCGATACGAATACTGGCCGTGGAATCTACTACTTGACGACAAATCCTGCTGCGCCATATTCCCGCTGCTAGAATTATTGATATTGACATGAAACGCGCTTCGTATTTTAGGACATAAATGTCATAATGATACATAATTATGCGCTTCAAACTATTTTGTGGGAATTTGGATTAAAATATTATTATGGGTACGGTAGCAAAGAAACTTAGGTAACTTTCTCTCTTGATATTTGCTTCTAATAGTTGCGGGATATGCGATCCAAAGGTTGTGCTGCTGTGTCAAACATTAGTAGGCTACATTAAAAACTGGTTTGGTGAAATAAACATTGGCTTATGTTATGACACTTTGTGTAATGTGATTATTTTAAAAAGCTGAGACTGGTTGAAAGAAATAGATAAGCTTACAGTTAGCCTTCCCCATCAGCATGTCAAAAAAATAGTCTCGATTGAAAATCATATGTCGTTTATTCTTGACTAGGGCCTACTAAGGTCTGCAATAAAGTTTTAAGGTAACCACTAACCATGTGCCAAATAAATCCATATTACCAATTTGCCTTGCAAAAATACTTTTTTTAAATGAACCCTCTTTCATTCTAATGTCATTTGTCGTATTCAGAATTTACATTCGCCAATGTACAACTGAAACACGCATTCAAAACCTCTGAGCAAGCTTAGAGCTTTCGAAGCAATAAAGCAATGTGTCACTTCACAGCTCTTCTTCAGTCTTCTGCAGCTGTTGAGCAGGCTTGTGACGACCTCGTGATGCCTCCGAGCTTCGCCATCCCGCTCTGTCCTGCGCCTTCCTCTTGGTGATACCATATGCATCCCCACTATTGAGATCACTCTGCATATTTAATCTTTTTCTGCATCACGTTGCCTTCTCCTCCATACGTCCCTCCAGCAACGTCACCAACACACCCTCTCCTCTAAGTATGTGGTCCAATCTATAGAAGCCAGTGAATCAAGACGGTTTCACATCATAGGCTCTGCGATGCAATATAGTAATTGAGCAAATAGCGTGGATGAATTTCATACCCGGCTTGACCACATTCATAACATCAAATTTACTGTACCGGTACCGTACTCAATGAGATACCGTCGCGTTGCTATCGAATACTGATCTACAAAATATTGGTGTGTTGACGACGTGCATTTTTAGTTATCACAAATTAGATCTGAAATTGAAATAAAATGCATTTCGAGTGCAACGTAGAAATATTATGGATTGCAGGATATTCAAACAGATATATTCTAAAGATATAGCCTATAAACACCGGGAATATGACAGGTGGACTTCCTGCAAAATACCAATTAAAGTGACACCAAAATTTATGCGACAGCTTACGTGGTTCGCCAAGCCAATAGCCCCATCTACATGTAGGCCTACCATGACCTATGCGTCAAACACTGTGGTAAACAAAATAGCCTACATGCCAAACGTGTCAAATGATAAAAAAATACATGCAAAGAGAGTGTAAGCAAAGACTAAAGCACCCAAGGAGCTGGAGAATCAATTTGGGTTTAGAAAGGTAGAATGAGAACAAGAAGACACATCAGTGCCAGTAGGCCTATACCTAATCACTTCTACTTTGGTTGTTCCTGTGAATTATCGCCTACTGAAATTGTAAACCTAAAGCTGGCGCCACTACTGCTTCCCCCACCCTTGAAGTCGCGACAGGTGCATATTGTTGTCTTGGTCTGCTTTATGACCTGCCAACACTTCTTTGAAATTGTTAACATCTTCTGTACATAACTCCCGAGACCCTTATGCGACCTACTAAAATTGAATAGGCCTAGCTTGTTCATGTTATCTGATCGTGGCCTATAGGTTCTTGGATCGTGGTCTAGTAATGACTAATGACCGTTGACGCAGAGCAAAAACATGTTTTAAATACGCGATCCTCAAGACTAATGTCGACTGGACCAGCACGATGATAACGCAAGAGAAGTCCACTACATAGCCTATAAGAATACTTTCTACGGTAGTCAAGCTTTGTAGGCTATGTTTGCTGATTGTTGTTTTCATTGAAAGCCGAGAACATAATTATCAAGCTTTGTTTTCTGCTGCTATTCAATTTCGTCTTCAAGAGAACAGGATTTTTGATTCAAAACAGTTTCAAACTACAAATAATGACCGCGAGACCAATTATACCGAATCAAGACAATAAGTGCCAAGAGCGAGACATCATGAAACCTGTCTCGATGCGTTTCGAGACCGAGACTGAGTCTCGAGACCACGCCATTTTGCCATCAGCATACGATAAAGAGCCAGTTTTAGGCCTATATACAGTCAAGTCAGTTTTGAAGCTTTATTGTCACCTACTTAGTACTCACTGGCGTGCAGCACCATTGCCTTTCTTGCGACTTCTTGTCAAAATAATATACGAAACGTCATAGGAATTTTACGTCTTAGTGCATATTCATAATTCAGGCTTAGATGCAGCTTACTCAGTACTCGCTTTATAGCTGTGAGCCCGAATAAACACCTATTCATTCATGTTCTGTTGAGAAGTGACATAAAAATAATTCAATCACTGTATTTATTACACATCTCGTCTTTGCTTCTTCTATTAAACCCATAGAAAGTTATCAGAGCATCACGGACAGTGGCCCACTCCTACGTTGGGCTTACTTCAACTCGCTGGTTTCATATCATGTCAACAGAGGGCGTATATAGGACTTTCAACGACGTGGCCATAAAGTCGCTTATTTGAGTAGCCTACGAGGACGCAAACAACATAACATGTTTGAATAGGCGCTATATAAAAATTATGATACTGTTTTTCTCTCTCATCTGACTCCCCGCTGGATTCTATGAAGAATATTATTATCAGAGCCTTGCAAAACAGCATACAGGTCTATTTCTATTTTGAACGTTTTTGAATTCTGTCCACGTCATATCCTGGGAACGAGGCCAGTTGTTTGGCTTATAAGTCGCTGACACAGGCCAGCCGCATTCAGTCGACAGAGAAATCCGGAGAAAGATGAAGCTGTTTCTATTTGCTGCGTTTCTGCTAAGTGCCGCAGATAATATTTGGTATGTAAAATTACAATCTACCGGAGGTTATAGGCCTACGCCTAGCAAATAATTTATTTATGCAACGTAGGTTCTATACGTTTTGATGCCCCTGGATTTTAAATGTAATTTATGCATTATTGTAATTGTATTTTTTTTACAGATAACCCGATAATGCATGCATTCATACAGACGTGCAATGTAGGCCTAACTTTTACATTTTTACAATGTAGGCTAATTTTAAAATATAACGGCTTAAAGTAGGCTATACCTATATCATGTTGTGCAAAAGAGCAGGATGCAGGCCTAGGCCTATTAAAAATGGCGTAAACTGCTCATGCAATGCACTTTAACGTGATAGGATATAATACAACGTCGGGTGTGGCAATAATTAAGCAAAATCACGACTGAATCGATTTTCTTTTCTTATTGACACAGGGCTGGTGAGATATGCTGTCCAGGCCTCGGATGTTACGATGATGGCCTACTCTTCATTCTCTTTCCTCTGCCTCAGTGCCCTGAAGATATGGGTATCACCATGATGTTGTACACCCGTCAGGATCCGACTGCTGGCGAACTCATTACCAGAGAAATAATACCGTAAGATGCAGCTTACTCAGTACTCACTTTCGTTTTTGAATCGTCAAAAAACGGTGGGTGGCCTCACTAAAAGTGATATAACTTGTGTTGTCTTTGAGGTATTTTGATGAAATCTGGCCTTCATGTGTAAATAGGAATTTTTTTTAATCCTGTAAATTTTAATTTCGAAAAAACCTAATTTTTTGCGTTTCTTTTTGGAATCGTCAAAAAAACGGTTGGTGGCCTCACTAAAAGTGCTATAACTTTTGGTATGTTTGAAATGTTTTGATGAAATCTGGCCATCTGGTGTAAATATGAATTGTCTTTAAGACTGTAAAATGTCATTTCCAAACTCTTACTTTTGGTCAAGATATTGGCAAAATTCTTGGGGGGTTATTTTTTTGACCCACCTTGTATATACAAATTTGTATTTGAAGATTGTCTATAATTTTATTATCTATTCAACTGATGTGAAGCATTAGAAAGTTTGGCAACGTTTCTTCGCTTTGCAGGACGCTGATAACTTTGATTGCAATCGCAACTCAACTAACAACCGTTGGCACCAATTAACCAATTAATTACCATGCACTGTCACCACTCAATCGAATGCTACTGCCACCACTCAGTCATTTTGCCACTGCCACCACTCAACCAATAGCCACAGCCAAAAATCAGCCAAATGTCAATGTCACAACTTAACCAAGTATCATAGCCACCACTAACCAACTACCTCTGCCACTGCATAACCACTTAGCCTACATGCACCACCGCCAACACTAAGCCAACTATCCTCTAGCTGAAATTGGTCACACTGCACATTTTAAAACCTTTCAAATAATATAATCAGAGACGACTGAAAGTGCAGTGGTAAGTAGCCTATTTAAGTCATTCGATCATGCAGTAAACACGGAAGCTACTGAACTTCAAAAAAACAATGATACATAACTATAGGACATAATAATGCAAACTGCATTAAGCATGATGCAGTTATTTTGTCCCAGGGCTGTTTTAAGGAATTTTTAGAACTGCACAATCCCTTCTTTTCCTTCCCATCCTCCATGGTAAACTACTTCCAATCGGAGGACAATGACCATTTTTGCTAGTTTTAACTGTACAGAAGTGCTTCTACAACTGCACAAATCCATTTAGAACTGCACATTTTGTGTACAACTGCACGTTAAAAAAGCCCTGTTTTGTCTGACATAAATTATAAAAAATACACCAAAGAATTATTTTTTTTCACTTCTTTTCGTAATCCCCAGATTATAGGACTTGCAAGCATAGGTCTCAGTTTGCAAGCATGCGCCTGTGAATAAGCTGGTTCCCGCGAAGTCGCTTTTGTGCAATTGTGACAATTAAAAATTTGCAGAA
Source organism: Lumbricus rubellus (assembly GCA_945859605.1). Taxonomy (NCBI): domain Eukaryota; kingdom Metazoa; phylum Annelida; class Clitellata; order Crassiclitellata; family Lumbricidae; genus Lumbricus; species Lumbricus rubellus. Next base: position 41,442,567 of record OX243815.1, on the reverse strand, counting down.
ATCTCAAGGTTATACGATTACGATGCTTAGACCATCAAATACAAAAATTATAAAATTTCAGGTCCGGTTTCAATGGCGATTTGAGGACAATATTTATTGTTCACGGATGGCTGCAAAATGGAGATTATACCTGGATGCACGAAATGAAAGACGCTTTCTTATTGCAGGTGAGTGCTGCCTCTTATGACCATTTGGGTGCTGTTGATTAGAAGTAAACGATAGTTTAGGTACAGTAGGCTACGGGGTGAAGTCCTGAAAAGTCATTTTAATAAGTCTAAACTCTAAAAGAACAGAAATTCATAAAACCCCTCGGATCAAAATGAGGAAGATGCCCTGAAAATTTCTGCCTCAACAATGCAAAACTCTAAAAATATATATATAGACTACTTATTGCTGTTTTACGACATTGTGTCATAGCAAAGATGAACGGTGTCACCTCCACCTCAATCCACTATCCAGGCCTGGGTGTGAAAACAGTGTTAGAGTTCGAAACATTTAAACAACGTTCTCCTGAGAATTTATAGGTGAATTTTCAGCCGCTCATAATGTCGCCGCCATTCCAACATTATCAAAAGAAGTCGTCACACACTTGGAAACGCCCGATACCTACAACCCTACGCTCTTAGCACATCCTACAGTAACTCACATAATGTCCTTAGCCAGTCTCGAAATTTAGACTTATTAATACAAACTTAACAATTTAATTGTTAAGTGTAAGTCTTCTATGTACACTGTGTCCCAATAAATCGGGACCGCTTTTTATAATGTGAATAAAACAGGCAAATCTTAATTGATTTTCAAAATTTCAAAACTGTTTTTATCCTGAGATAATTATCTTCCACTAATTCAAATATGAAGTTTCTGGCATGAATATTGACGTCACAATTACGTCATTTGCATCAGAGAATTCAAATGTTAAGTACCGAACACAACGATTTTTGTTGACATAATGGTTTCGATATGTAAATTAACGACGTCATTATGACGTAAATTTTTAGTGATGGCCGTTCATAAATTACCAATTTGTAGATAATTATCTTAGGATAAAAACAGCTTTGAAATTTTGAAAATCGATGAATATTTGCCAGTTTTATTCACATTTTAAAAAGGGGTCCCGATTTATTGGGACACAGTGTACATGTATATACAATGTAGATCCAATTTAGCCAGATAAGCCTAGTATCCTGAGTTTCCCCGTTAACGAGATTACAAACCCCTTTATAGTAGGCCTACTGTGCCTTCCTGCAATTTACTTTTTGCAAGATTTTGCTCTCATTATTATAACAAAAGATATTGATTTATTGATGGTTCAATGTGCCTTCTCAACTGCACAAAAAGACATAAATCTAATTTGATATTTAAGCTCTCCAATAGGTCTTATTTGCGCCACAGGGGAATTACAATGTGATCATAGTTGGATGGAAAGATGGAGCGAAGCATATTTACTACCCTCAATCGGCTTCCAATACGAGAACCGTTGGTGGAGAAATTGCCCTTGTTGCCAATAACACAATTAACAATGGGAATTCTTCGAAAGCCCTGATGTACTGTGTTGGTCACAGTATGGGAGCGCACGTCTGCGGTCACGCTGGACAGCAGGGACAATTTGGAAGGATTACAGGTATGATATCAAATCCATGCAGATGCATGCTTCTCAAGACTCATTCTAATAATATACTCATTTATTCTTGATGAAAATACATAATTTTATGGATATTTTGATTATTCGAATAAGTGTTATATTTCAGCATGAAAAAATAGTTGACTCTGAAACATGTTATGTTCAAGTCCTATGGACTCCATTCAGACTCAACTGCCTTGATTTTTGTTTCAATTTAGTGTCTCCGTGCAAATAGGACTAGTAGGCCTATTAGCACTGAAAACAGAAGTAACATCGGATTTTCCGTTGGATACAAAAAATATTGTGGAAATTTGAATTGCAATTATAATAGAATCGAAACGTTCAGATTTGACTAAATTTGCTAGAGTAAAATAAATGGAAAAAGTTTGTGTTCGAATGTAAGCTTATACAATCATGTAGTCCTATGATTGAAAAGTTATATTAAGCTTACAGTAAATTATACAGCGCTGCTATGTCCTATTAGGATATGTGAGTATTGATGACTACTAAGGCCAGTGCCAATAGCATAGATTAAATCATTGGTTTGCTGTGCGCACTGCGCAGTAGCTGCGATTACAATATCCCTACCCATGATTGGTCGTCAACGATGTTATGAATGAATGCTAAGCAGTACTGTAGTCTCGGCGGACTTTAAGAAGGTGAATTAGTTCAATTCAAAACGGATAACACAGTACTGTTGTCTCTCTGTTCAATGCAATTGGATATTTGTGCTTGAAGGACTGGATCCAGCTGGTCCACTCTTCAGTGACTGTGACCCATCGGCTGGGTTGAATCCGTCCTCTGCTGATCTGGTCGATGTCATCCATACGGATGGAACCAAACTGGGAATGTTAAGGGCTGTAGGACACATTGACTTCTACCCCAACTCAGGATACAGCCAACCTGGTTGCACATCGGAGTCACTCGACAGACTGTATGATTGGAAGAACTTTACCGTGTTCAACAGCGACACCGATACTTCCAGTAAGCAATAAACTGCTGATGAATTTTCTAATTACACTTCACGTATCACTTCCGCAGCATTCTCATAACAATATGTTCACTCGAGTGGGGTAATATGTTCTCTCTCCTCAACACTGTCCAGACCTCCATTCTGTGCATTATATGCGGTCTTATTAGTTTAAATCTAAGCTCATAAATTTCACATACTGTAATGCATTTGAAAACAATTTTTGGATAATTCATTATTTTATTACCTGGTTTCAGTTGATGCAATCTACTTGCATGGCAGGGGCGTCACAATACACAGGACATTTATTTAGTTAATTCAACCTTTACCCTGATGAGTCTAATACAGTCTATTGCGGGTGTCCTATCACAATATCTGTTATATGAATGTTTAGGTCTTGGTGTATTTTCTTTAAGGTCCTACTACTACAAAATGCAAAGAATTTTCTTGTCCAGCCAAAGTATTTTGATTTGATGGATTTTAATGCGCGACAATGAAAGCTTACTTCACCCAATTGTTTTAACCTGCACTTTGCAAACTTGTTGGGATCAGTGCTAAAAGTGTAAAAAAAAGAGATTCGAGACGCCCCCTACCTTTCCAAAAAAGTGCCAGGACGCCCCTTACATTTTCAGGTGTGCTGGCCAAAAAATGGGCAGGACGACATAGAGATTTTAAAATAAGTGCCAGGGCGCCGTCCATGACCGTCCACGACCGTCCTGCTACACTTTAAGCCCTGTTTGGGATCATGTGTAATATTGTGTATAGCCTATGCCTTTATGTTGTGTAATGCGTTGTTGATTATTGCACCTACAGATTCTACACTGTACTGTATTTATGGAATTGCAATATAGTTGCGCTCCTTTTATGATAACTAGTCAGAGGCGCTCCCAACACAAAACTACAAGAGGAATAATTACCTTCAGCGAACGAGAAACCGGTAAGAGAAACAGGTCATTAGCTCAACACCGATGTTGAGCAAGGGCAATAATAGGCGGCAGGCCTAGCTATAGGCCTAAAGAGGCGCTTTTAGCACTAAAACTCCGAGGGAGAAATGCTTCTAAGACTGATAGACAGGTGAGGAGTAATAATGAGTCGTTGGTTTAGCTCTCAGTGCGGAAGAAATGTCATTCCAAGTGGAGGACCCAACTGCAAAAAACATTTTCCGGTTTTATCTTTCCTAGAATAAGAATTATGTAATATTTAGGTCTTCAAATGATAATCGGTTGTAGTCACGTGAGGGCTTACCAGTTCTTCAATGAGTCGATCGGAACGCCATGCTTTCGGTCTCGTCAGAGTTGTGAATCTCAATATCTAACACCGGTAAGAGGTTTAATCTACGTATACAACTGTACATAGTATAGCCTACGAGGCATTTCGGATTATATACATGTACATGCAATTAAAGATGTATAATGCTATTGTCAAGTATTGCAGGCTGTCTGTTCAGTTAGTATATCTAAGGTTTGTGTAGGCCTATTCTGTGATCTCCGTTCTTGTGAATTGTTTAAACGGCATAGGCTAATTGTACACTTAACTGGTTGCGGTCTGTCAACCTGATTGTAGAATAAAGATATTATTATTATTTTTTATTTATTTATAATTTATTTAATATTATAACAATCATTTATTACTTTTGACAAAAGTTTTGAAGAATAATTATCGATAGGCCTACAATACATATGGTTCTTGGTCTTCACCACCGATGTCGTGCATAAAAGTACCCCTAAATGCTATTGCGTTGTGTCGTTGTGTGCAAATGGACAGACGCTGGAATAGATACATCGATTATTATTAATAATATTAATATTATTTTTTTTTACCCGAGGTAGGCTATTTCAGAGCCGTATATATGAAGAGTTAGGACAAGCGCAGCAAATGAGCGGTCCCGGTTCTTGACAATGGATCGCGTATACTGGCCGCCATTTTGAGTCCACTTGAAGTGGATAAGCTGTCTATGCGATAGGTTTAATATTGTTTGTGCAATATTGGGAATAATGCTTTATTACGCTCCCGTTAACTGTTCGAATGGACATGAAGGGAACCATAAGGGAACATGGAACACAGAACTTATAGGAACACAGAACAGAGGATATGGAACATGAGGAACAAAGAACAAGAAACAAATAGGGGGAAAGGGAATATCATAGGGAATACCAGGGAACGTGAAACAATATGTTTTTATTGACCACAGACAGAGAACATGGAACAAAAAAAACAGGAACAAGGAACACAATTCATTGAGAATATCATGGACATGGAACATGGAACGTAATATTATTTATTGAACACAGAAGAGAACGTGGAACATGAGAAACAAGAAACATGGAGCAAATACGGAATAAGGTAACGCGCAGAACAGATAACATGGAACACAAGACACAGGAACATGGAATATAATTGGAAATATTTAGGAACATAGTAACTTTTATTGAGCACGGAACAGATAACATGGAACATGAGGAACAAGGAACGTGGAACAAATACGAATAAGGGAACACAGAACATATAACATGGAACGCAAGGCGCAGGAACATGTAACACAGGGGCCAGAGGAACATCATACGGTATATCATGGAGCACATTGAACACGGAACAGAGAACATAAGAAACATGGACCAGGGAACAAAGAACATATGGAACAAGGAAATATCCGGAGACATAGAACTTCACGAGGACATTAAGGAACAAGGAAAACGATCACATGGAAACACAGTAAAACAGAGAACAAGAGAAACAAGAGCAAGGAACACAGGAACATGGACGAAGGAACACAAGGTAGCAGAGAACATAGGAACAAGAAACACATGCTTTCTTAACAAGAAAAAGGGATAACTGAAAAGGGAACACAGGATAGTGCAGAGAACATAAGTAACATGGAACATAAGGAACAAAGAACGCGTAGCTTTACATGGAACATAAGGAACAAGAGCAGGAAGCACTGGGAACCATTGGACAGGGAATAGAACAAATAGGAACAAGGAACAGAAACAAAAGAGACCAGGAGAGATACGGAACAAGGAACACAGAGCAGCTAAGAGAACATGGGTAACATATGGAACAAGGAGAACAAGGAACATGGAGCATCACGTGGAACATATGGAACAGGGGACAAGAAGCACAGTGAACAAAGGAAATAGGTACGAAAAAGAGGAACACAAGAGACCAGAAGAGATAGGAAACAAAGAACACCGAACAGCTCAGAGAACATATTTAACATATGGAACACAGGGAACAAGAACACGGAACATCACAGAGCATTATAGGGAACATTTCGGAACAGAGACATAGGGAAGAGCGAACAAGGTGAGCATCACAGAGAACATGCAGAGGTTAGGCTAAGTTCTAATGAGTGCACCGTGGACTGACTGCATTGTCAAAGTATTATTTTGCTGATCGCCGTCTGGACTCATAATGGCGTCCAGTAACCACGTGACTTGGCCAACAAGCGGCACACTAGTTGGCGGAACTCTTCATATATACGGCTCTGGGCTATTTATGATCCCTCAGGTGTTGAAAAAAATAACCGGAGATGGAAATGATGTTATTCTGGAACGGCCTCCTCTTCGTCAAGATTTTGGGTAAAAGATCCCCTGAAGGCAATCGCATTAAAGCGCTGAATGATAGCAGAGAGGCGCTGGAAGAGGTAGCAGGTCTCCTTAGGGTCTCCGATGATTAGAGTTATTATTATTATTATTATTATTATTATTATTATTATTATTATTATTGTTATTATTATTATTATTATTATTATTATTATTATTATTATTATTATTATTATTATTATTAGCATTATTATTATTATTAGCATTATTAATAAGTTACGTTATCTAGACAACATTCTTGAGGGTCGGAGACCAGAGAGAACGACAGCAGCCTCCCTGGTCTCCGACCCTCAGGACAACTATAGAGTATAGAACCATGATAATTATAGGCCTATCATGTCAGGTGGCTTTAAGCTAGGATCTGGATCTATAGATAATTATGACCTACTTAGATTTGGGCATGCTTTCGGTTTCACGATGGTGAAACTACAGTAGCTACAAGAAATCCACTGATCTCATAAATTAAAACAAATGCCTAGTCTACTTGCATCTTGCTCTATGCTTAACTCACGAACTTAACGTTTTGTGTTTGTCTGGTTACTGTAACTTACTGTATATCCTACTCTCCTAGTTACCCCGCCAGCTCAGTTCTCGACGGTTTCACTCCTACAAAAGTGGACTGTCTAAAAAATCGACTTCTCGGCTTTCCAAGCGTTCGCCTTGCGCTTTAGAACCAGCAATTTGCTATCACGACTTTCAGATTGAGGCTCCTTAAAACTTATACTTGGCAACACGTAAGAAGAGTGAATCATTTGCTTTGCTGTTGTAGGTATTTTGCACGCTGAGCTACAAAGCCGTTCAGAGCATGGGCTTCAACGCAGATGCATATCCCGGTCGGGGGATCTTCTACTTGAAGACAGAATCTCATGCGCCATTTTGCAGCGGATGATGTTGATCTGACATGAAACGCGGTTCCATAGTTTTAGAATATATATTTCATGTACTCGTATTATAGCCTATAGGCTACGTGTGAAACGTCTTAGTGGAGATATGGCTAAACTATAGTCGACCTCAACAATTATCTGCTCCCTTGTCTGTGTCAACAGTCTCGGACCTTATAAGTTCACAGTTATATTATTTTTGCTACTATTTGACAATTTAGAACTATTAATATTTATGAATGTAGGCTGAAGAACGGTTTGTGTTATCACATTTCCTTTGGGTAATTATTCTTTGCACAGTCAAAACTAGGATTGAAAGAAATAAATGCAACTGGTTTCAATCAGCATCTGTGTGGTAATTATTAAATATAAATATATCCCGTCGGAGGAAACTTCCTTGCTGCTTCCCGCGATTTGCACACTGCACAGACCCCATGGGCAGAGTGTTGTCAAACCCTGTCCGAATTTATAAAACTTAACACAAGCATAGGCCTACTGCTCAGCGAATAACATAATACAACATAACATAACACAACATATTAACATCACGTGGGTTTTAAGTGGTTCAGAAAACGCTGGGTCTGTGTTAGAACCACTACAAATTTGACCTGGAACATTTTAATAGTCCAATAGTTTTCCTAGCTTCCTTTCAAACGCTGTGACTGTGTCCACCGACACAGTGCTGTCATCCAAACCGTTCCACTCGTCTAGCACGTCCACAACTCTAGCACTAAAGAATTTCCGTCCTAATGTTCCTTTCGGCTTCTTAAACAATTTTGTTTGAACCTTCTTTGCTGTGATAATTGTTGTTCGCCAGAGAATTATGACACTCGCTATAACTTAATGTAGGGCCTGCGGTAAACTCATTAAACTCAAGATTGTGGCACGATAGTGAGAAGAATTTCTAGTAGAGTAATAGTGTATATCAGAACCTTATTGGAAGTACCCTGTAAAGTTACGGGGTAGAAGATCATGGGTGAACCGATACATAAAGACCCCTATCTGGAAAGTCATTACTTGGTGAAACTTTAATAGACCTAAATTAAATGATTGGAATAAAGGAGTTGAGTGAGTAAAAGGCTTAACTCCAGCTATGATTCATTGATACGTATTGCACGTTTTTGAGAAGTAGGCCCTACTAATTTATTGAGCCTGGATTTATATGTGGATGCCCAAACTAATTTACAATAGGAAAGACAAGGATATAGGCTATAAATGAATAGGATAGTACAATAAACTCGAATAATGGAAGGGAGTATAATGGGAGATTCGACGAAGGATACCAATATTTTATGCAAGTTTTGCAGAGATATACTTAATAGGCCTATGACCATATCTGAAAAGGTAGACATCGTTCTGGCATAAGCTACGACCATGCACATCATTGCACTGTTTGTCTTATTTATTTATTTTATTTACTTCTCGCATTTTCTATAGCGCCCCTTTAAGCTCTCCAGGCAGTGCGTTTGCATGCAGGGGGTTCAATAAAGTACGTACTCACTTACTCACTTACTTACTCACTTTTAATCAGAGGCACTCCCGATAACATCGCGGACGCTGCATTGGAGATTCGCGCCGAAGGGCAGGAGCAATTGCAGGTGAAGGACTTGCTCAAGGTCCAAGGCACCGCGCCCACCGCTACACCGCCAAGTTCCTTCCGTGTCTTGGTCTGGTAGGAAAAACTCCCAACATAATTATGCACGTAGGTCTAGACTAAATAATTGTTAAAGTCGTTAGAAATTTGAAAATTTCGATTCCGATTCGTCAGAAGAATTTTGCTGCAGAATGGAATCAGGCGAGTCAGCATAATTATTATAGTGCCAATGCAATATAATGGGTGACCTACATCTTTTTTAGCAATTTAGGCCTACACATTCTAGTAATGACTAATCAATATGTTACCAGTTTTTTCGAAACCAGTCGTATGTCGAGAAATGTCATCAGGTATAAAATGACGAAAAACGATGGAAAACCTTAAATCGGCCGTAATTGACATGTGCGCAAAAACAAGTTTAAAAATATATATTAGTAGTGAAGTGGGGGATGTATGAGCGCAGCACTTGACCGTGACTAATGAGCCACGCCCCCTGCCACGCCCCTTACTAATGGGCCACGCCCCCTTACTAATGAGCAACGCCCCCTTTACTAATAACCCATTAATGGTCTATTAATTTAATTATCTATTATACTAATTGCTCATTAATTAATTATTATATTAATCCACAGTGCTAATGACCTCTTAATTATATATTACCTTACAGTGCTAATGAGCTGTTAATTATCTATTACCTTAATCCGCCGCGGTGTCGGTCTATTGCCTTAATGCGCCGGGCTGCCACGCTAATCTGCCGGGTTGCCGATCTAATCCACCGCGCTATTACCTTAATCCATAGCGCTAATCCACCCCTCCTTCTTCTCCTCATCCTCCCTCTACCTCCTCCTTCTCCTCCTATCCTCCTCCTCCTCCTCCACCTCCTCTACCTTCTCCTCTGCCTCTTTCTCCCCCTCTTCTTACTCCTCCTTCCGACCCACCATTCCTTGCATCATCCAACATAATTATCACTAAGTAATTGCGGCAGTGACACGACCAATAGATGACTGAGGGCGCAACTGTGTCCACTCAAGCAGCGCCGGTCCAGTCTACAATAGACCAGACAACTTGAAAGAAGTCCAATTATTCACAACTATGAACAAGTAATTGGTGTATCCAATACACACGCCCAACCCTCCCTCATTCCACTATGTATACTATACCACACTACAGACCATTCTGAGCGCTGTACTGGCTTCCACAGCATGCCTCATGCCTTTCTCATGCAACTAAAGTCAAATAACATACGCACACTCAAGCACTTTTCCAATCGCAAGGTGGAACACTTTCAGACTTTCATGCACACAGAGTGATGTTCAAACTCATTGCAACACTCAACATTATGTTCCCAAGGTGGCGCGCACACTAGCTTTCTCACACATATACATGTAGGCCTAACGCCAAATAATACAGGCACAGCAAACTTTTCGTATGCATTATAGGACTTCCATTCTAGTATTCTTTGTCAACTAATAATAGAAAGCACAGAACTGGCATATCGTTCTTTCAATAGGTGTTCCCTTTTTCTTAAATCTTAGTAGATTTTGCTAAATTGTTCAAATGCATCTCAAACAAGTAGGCTATTCAGAAAATATGCGTTTTCATGCGTGTGATAGAGGATGAAAGCATAGATTGAATATTCGTGACTTTAGGTTTTAATATTCGTAAATATTCGTGAATATTAAGATTTTTTAATATTCGTAAATATTCGTAAATATTCGTTAACAAATTAAGGTGAACGATCGAAACCGCAATGTTACTCGGTATTAAGCAGTTTAAGCTTCTGTATGTCTCTATGACATTCACTCGCATCCAGGGCACGGTTGAATTAAAATATGCATTGCGCTTAATATGCTGAGATCAGGATACATTTTGCTTGTATACTGGCACTATTATTTTCTGCGTTGGCATTTATACTTACTCATCCTGCTACACTGATATACAACTACTTTATCAATATACAGTTACTATTAAGCTTATAGGCATAATAGGCAGTTAAAGTTTATTTATAATTTAGCCTACTATAATTGCTGCTACTAGTCTTGCCAACTGCCATCGGTGAAGCAGTTCGGGGGGCAGAAGTCAGACAAAGTGACTTACATTAAGTATTGAATGTGATATGAATGCCGCATGGCCACATTGACCAGACTCAGCAGAGACCTTGAAGGTTTTTTTTACAATAAAATCTATTAAAGTTATTGTCACTTACTGGTATAGGTCTATGCGTAGACTAACTCAATTTTGTACAATTCATTAAGTAAAAGTTAAACATTTTCATAAATAAAAAAATAAGAATTAAGAATTAAGAATTTCTTGAAAGAACAAGAATAAATAATTTTTTGAAAGAGCACAATATTTTACGAATATTATGAATATTAAGTTGGCAGTTTTAATATTCGTTAATATTCGTGAATATTTGAAAATGTTAATATTCATAATATTCGAATACTCAATCTATGGATGAAAGGTGAACGGAAGCACTTCATAAGCATACGAATTCATCAATTTGTAAGTTACATGCACACAGTTGAGCAAATTTTCTAAGTGAAGGTATCAAGTTGGCATGCAACAGTGAATAATGTGAGGTGCGCAACATAAATATTATGGTGACAAAGGCACACAAAGTGAACATCGCAACTGGCAAAATGGTAAGTATGATAGTTGTGCGAGCGAGCAGAACTTGAAATTTCCGTTTCTTTTCAATGTTACAGTAGGCTAAGACACGAACTTTTGTAATTGTACATAGTCAAACTTATAAATTTACTAAGTACTATAATGAGGAGATAATTAGACATGCATAGAGTTATAATGAGGAGTTAATTGGGCATGGATATAGTTGAGAATATACACAATATTGCACACATGTAGGCGGGAACTCATGACAAGTTCACAGAAGGAGATAAGATACGTACACCTGTCAATCAGGATCAACTACACACATAGAGATATGAGGAGATAAATATTCATGCAGTGTCAGTCAAGCAGCGCATACAAGCACACAACGACATGACATTGGTGGCATACATCAGGAAGCCAAGGCGGCGGACCAATCACGGAGCACAGTGGGAGACGATTGGCTGGCACTGGTGGTCATAGACGCATCAGAGTATAAGATAGAATGTAAAACTAAGATTCTGTCTGTCACCCCGGAGTTGTGTTAGACTGGATAGCGTATTAGTGGGTGTCAGGAATTCGACGTTAGACTAGGCTTAGATAGGTAGGTAGGCTATTCGAGAGTAAAAGATAATAACGGTGTGCATTAGGTAGGCAAACAAATACTTAGAATTATAGATAACAATCGAACTAGCTTTGACCTGCGAGTTGTATAGAATACCCTCGCCGATCTGAACTAGAGTCGCAACATTCGTATAATAATAATTTATATATAAAACCAATCACCGTGTCGTCTTTATTAGCTAGGACTCACCAGAGCGAGTTGGCAAGTAAGTAACTGATCAGGATCGCCCGTACGTGACTTACATTGGGAACTCTGCCCCACGGCATCAACTCCCCTGCCGAAAGCATCTGACAGTACGAAACGCATGAAATGCATGTTGAGCCAAGTCAATTTATAAGTTTGACTATGTAGGCTACATTTACAAAAGTTCGTGTCTTAGCCTACATTGAAAAGAAACGGAAATTTCAAGTTCTGCTCGCTCGCACAACTAACATACTTACCATTTTGAAGTAAAGTAGGCCTACAAAGTCGCTCGTAAGGTCTACTTGAAGAACTAGGCTATAATAAAGCAAGGCCAGACAGGCACGTGTAGGGTAGGCTATGCATGCTATTATTTATTGTTGTTCATTTTTGCATCAAAATTATTCCATAATAAATGTCATATCGGTAAATAATAATATTATCAAACGGCCTAAATTTCAGCTGCTGCGGCCCGCGGCTTCAAAATATTGTTTCTGCGGCCCATGGTGATAAAAAGGTTGGACAGCGCTGAACTAATATGATACATGTATGTTATATAGGCCTAAGCTTACATGAGATTATGATATTGCACGAGAACATGGTGTGCATATCGAGAGGCGCCATATAGGCCTAAATCTATTGACACAATACCTGTCACCGTAGATGTACAGGTGTGTGCAATGTGTTTGTGTTTGTGTGTAATATGATTGTGTTTGTAATGTGCTTTGCAATGTGCTTGTGTGTGTAATGTCTTGAGCTTCGTAGTCTCTCTCTCCCTTTGTTTAGAAAACGCCTGAAGACTATGCTATTCGTTAGCGGCAGTGCTAACTAGGATCGGGAGCGCTACTGAATCTGTGAGCGGCGCTATATAAATGTTCAATTACAATTACAATTACAATTACAATGTGATTGTGTTTGTAATGTGCTTTGTAATGTGTTTGTGTGTGCATTAGGGTGATAAAATTATGATACTGTTTTTCCTCTCTCAGCTGACTCTCCGCTGGATTCTATGAAGAATATCAGACCTATCAGATCCTTGCAAAACAGCGCCCATAGGCCTATTTAGGCATAATTATTTCTATTTTGAACGTTTTTGAATTCTGTTCACGTCATATCCTGCGAACGTGGCCAGCTGGTCGTTTGCAGATGCGAACTTCTTCTTCAGTACCGAATCAAGACAATAGAGTCTAAGGGCCAAGAGCGAGACATCATAAAACCGGTCTCTTTACTAGACCGAGACTGAGTCTCGAGACCACACAATTTTGCCATCAGCGTGCGACCTACCATCATGACAGTTTTGAAGTTTTATAGTCACCTAGGCCTATTCATTGGCGCACAACATATTATTACCTTTCGTGTGTCTTCTTGTCAATAATATTATACGAAACGTCATAGGAATTTTACGTCCTAGTGCTTATTCATAATAATTATTCAGGCTTAGATGCAGCGTACTCAGTGCTCACTTTAGCCTATAGCCCGAATAAACACCTATTCATTTTCTGTTGAGAAGAGACATAAAAATAATTCAATCACTGTTTATTTCACATTTCGTCTTTGCTTCTTCTCTTGAACCCATAGAAAGTTATCAGAGCATTACGAACAATGGCCCACTCTTACGTTGGGCTTAGACCTACTTGAACTCGCAGGCTTCATATCATGTCAACAGAAGGCGTCTATACTATTATAATATAGGACTTTCACCGACGTGGCAATAAAATTTATTTGAGTAGGCCTACGAGGACACAAACAACTCAGCATGTTTCAACAGGCGCTATATAAAATTATGATACTGTTTTTCTCTCTCAGCTGACTCTCCGCTGGATTCTATGAAGAATATTATCAGATCCTTGCAAAACAGCGCCTATAGGCCTATTTAGGCCTATTTCTATGTTGAACGTTTTTGAATTTTGTTGACGTCATATCCTGCGAACGAGGCCAGCGGGTCGTTCGCTGATGCATGCTTATAAGTCGCTGACACAGACCAGCGGCGTTCAGTCAACAGAGAAATCCGGAGAAAGATGAAGCTGTTGCTATTTGCTGCGGTGATGCTGAGTGCTGCATACAATATTAGGTAATCGTAATCGTAGTCGTAAACTCGAAATTTCTAAAGCGCTACTTGAAAGCCAAGCGCGGGGCACCAGCTTATTCACGAGCACTGCGTTGAGTCAAAAGGGTTGTCCGTAAGAGTAGTCCGAGGTGGTCCGGGTCGGGTTACCATAGGATTAGAGGGGCGGAACAGCTAGGCTACTAAGGCGGGTGTCGTCTGGACCGAGAATTGGAGGGTACAGGATCAGATGAGACAGGGTAAGAGTTCTTGAAAAGAAGTGTCTTAAGTTTCGAATGAAAAGCCCGAGGAGTGATTGATAGAGGAGCGTGAGGAAGATGATGATGGTGGGTGATTAGCAATGATGGTGGAGGAACTGATAAGGATCTGAATTCAACAGGCAGGTCATTCCAAAGGCGTGGTGCTGTGTTTGAAATGGCTCGGTTGGAAAACTTGAGATGACTTGTGACCGGCGGTCGAGAGAGAGTAAGGCAGGCGGATGGGAGAGAGTAAGACAGGCGGTATGAAGAATTACAACATTTTAGTAATTATACTCTTAGAAAAAGACTTATTTATGCAGGGTATACGTTCTATTTTGATGACTCTGTAAAGTATTTTCCTGTTTTGATCATTATTTGTGTAACTGTCACTAACAAATGCAGGTGATGCCAAGTTTAAAACGCTCTGGTGTAGTTCAATGGATCAAAACTTTGAAAGACACTAAAATATTTTGATGTTGCTCAGACAGAGAGTGGCGTCGGGCACCTATAGATATACGAACTGTCAGCTCATGGACAAGGAAGAAGCTTTAGTACATAGAAGAACATTGGCCTAATGTAAATTTAGCTTCCTGACTTCAGAGAAAGATAGAATAGGAATAGCCTACTAAAATAGAAACAGAGACTGAAGCACTGGGAGACTATGAGATGTAACACATCTTGTCTAATAATTATTATAACGGATTTATGATTTAAATAGGCCTATCAATTAGTGCGTTAAGAGCGTGATGTATTAAAATATGATGTGAACTGTTCATGCAATAGGCCTACGGTGTCACGTGATAGGATAATGCAATTTCGTATGATGGCATGTGGTACCATGTTGTGTCATGCATTTCGAACTATTTCGGCGCTAACAGCTGAAAAGAATTTTAAACACTCTTAAGATACAACGTTAGGATCTCTTGGATAAGTTTTAGCCTATAGGGGTATGCGCATTACCAACAAACATATACTGCAGGCAGTCATACATAGTGTATTACACACGTATACAATAGGCTATATAACATTTCACATAGCACACATTTTAAGAAGTCCTGTACGAACGAATTTAATTCGATTGCATAATAATTGTGGTAACATGGTTAATGGTTATGCTTCTGGGCCTTCCATTCATACCCTCCACCCTCCAGATACGTCGAAAGTCTAAAATTTTTATTCTATTATTTTGGGAAATAACTAAACAAAATCCTGACTGAATAAATTATTGACTTCTATGAGTCTTGTTGACATAGGGCTGGTGAGATATGCTGCCCAGGTCTTGGGTGTTACAACGATCGCTTACTCTACATTCTCTTTCCTCTGCCTCAGTGCCCCGAAGACATGGGTATCATAATGAAGTTATACACCCGTCAGGATCGGAACGACGGTGAAATCATTACCAGAGATATAATACCGTAAGTGCCGCGGCAGTCATGCCAGTGTTCTTCAATGCTAATTGCTCATTAGTTAGTGTAATCAATCAGACATTACTTTTTCAGTAGGATATTTGACTTTTTGAAAAGCAAGAATATGACTATTATATTTCGCTCTCCCTAAGCGTTAGGCTATGCAGGGCCTAAAGTTTCCGCACAACGGAACCATCGCGTCAATTGACTAAGCGCAAATTTTTCAACTTACGCTTCTGTCAATTATGATTCTTGATTAAAAATGCACAGACGAGTTGACGTGGTGCCAATTAGGCTATGTAGGTCCCATCGCCAAGGTCGTATCGATAGGCCAAGAGCTCTACCGAAAACACTGTCTGTATAGCTAACTGAATCATGGTGATGAGACATTTCAATTAGGTCTTCTTACTACAAGCTTTTTAACCCCCGCATTCATTATTTATGTATAGATCTAAAGCGCGTCTCAAAGGAGACTACTCAGGAGCGCCTCGGACTCTAGCTGCTACATTGTAATTCATAATTAATTATTAACTTTGCTTTTCTTGACTTTTTTAAAGACCCCACCTTGGCTTTTCTTAAATTTTTGAGCGGTATCACTGGTAAAGAAGGTTTATAATGTTAAAATACGATAGGCCTACCAGACGTAGGCCTAAGTGAGCGTGAATTTATTTGAGTTTTCCGGTTTTTTGCGTTTCCCCCGCTTTTTATGTTTTAAAAACGACGGTTTTCTCGTTTTTTATTCAGTTTTTTTAAATCGATATTAGCATCTATTGTACTTACTATGAAACATTCTGGGAAACAAAAAGGAATTGTCATTCCGTAAAATTGTTTTTTGTCACGTTATTATTGAAAATCTTACTCCTCGATATTAGGGCCAACGCGCATAGGTCACATCGTGCAAGCCTACTCAGCCCATCAAATATAATGACATTAATTTTCAGGTCCGGTTTCAATGGCACATTGAAGACAATCTTTATTGTTCACGGATGGACGCAAACTGGAAAAATAACCTGGATGCATGAAATGAAAGATGCTTTCTTATTGGAGGTGAGTGCTACCTTTAATTACCGTTGATTTCTGTCATGCAGAATCAGTTTCGGATTTACATGATTGTAGGCTATAGCTCGGCGAAGCATTTAACAATCTGACAGCATTGATTTGTATGGGCCGAAAGAATGAAATTATTGCTCTTAATTAGCTCCAACAACTCAAGTAATTTATATCTACAAAAGTGTGTAATTTTTCGTGCAATAAAATTGTAATTAGCCTATGTATGTATTTTGTATGTGCGTGGTGTGAGCAATAATTTTCAGCTAAAGCTTTTCCTATAATAGCCTACTTTTGGTGATCCGTCAATTTCCAGGGCTGGCTAGTTTAGGCCTATTATAGGTGTAAACTGCGGCATAGATTGAGTATTCAAATATTATGAATATTAAGATTTTCAAATATTCACGAATATTAACGAATATTAAAACTGCCAATGAATATTATATTCGTAAAATATTATGTTCTTACCAAAAATTATTTATTCTTGTTATTTCAAGAAATTCTTAATTCTTATTTTGTTAGGGCCTATTTATAAAAATGTTTAACTTATACTTAATGAATTGTACAAAATTGAGTTAGTCTAGGCATAGGCCTATAATTATCAGTAAGTGACAATAACTTTAATGGATTTATTCTTAAAAACTTCAAGGTCTCTGCTGGGTCTGGTCAATGTGGCCATGCGGCATTCATATCACATTCAATACTTAATGTTAGTCAGCGATAGTCACTTTGTCTGACTTCTGACCATCGTCCCCAACTGAAAAGAGGCACTAATGGCAGTTGGCAAGTTGCCTAGCAGCAATAGTAGGCTAAATTATAAATAAACTTTTACTGCCTATAATAGTAACTGTATATTGAAAAAGTAGTTTTTATATCAGTGTGGCAGGATGAATAAATATAAATGCCAACGCAGAAAATAATAGTGCCAGTTTACAAGCAAAAATTATTCCAATCTCAGCATATTAAGCGCAATGCATATTTTAATTCAACCTTGCTCTGGATGCGAGTGAATGTCGTAGAGACATACAGAAACTTAAACTTCTTAATGCCGAGTAACATTGCGGTTTCGCTCGTTCACTTTAATTCGTTAACGAATATTTACGAATATTTACGAATATTAAAAAATCTTAATATTCACGAATATTTACGAATATTAAAACCTAAAGTCACGAATATTCAATCTATGAACTGCGGGCAAGCCCTCGTCAAATCTGAATCCATCCAAACCTGATACAGCCAATAAGCAAGAATAAGGTCTGGCCTATTGCCGGTGTCACGAAATAGAGTATCCCCCGTATTATTAGTATCCCCCAAAATGAATAAAAGTCGAAAAAAACACTTCCGCGTGCATTTATTTTTGCAAATTAATTTTCATCTGCTTTGTTTTGAACAATGACACTAACAGGTATGTTTCTTCCTACTAGATACAAGGGCGTAACTTTCCCCCAGAAAGTGGTGGTGACTTTTCCTATGCTCACTTCTCTTCCTTTATCTCTTCTCTTGTCTTCCTCTGTTCCTTCTCCTAAGTCCTAACGCGAATTTAATATACTATACAGGCCATGTCCTACACCTTAGGTCACCCGCAAAGTAGGAGAGAGAGTACATGTTTAGGCCTACATTTTTATATGCAATCCAATAGTTTTTTAACATAGCGTCGAAGCCTCGAGACATGTTATAAGGATGGTACGGCTGCTAGGCCTACTGTGCCTCTCTAATGAACATAGTTCTAACCTCTATGCTGATCTACTGACAATAGACGATGTTGGTAGGGCCTGCCAATAGTCATTAGCAACGTTTAATTTTTGCCATTCCGTGACACAATCATAATCACTGGATATGCCATTAGGCCAAGCAAGTCACAAGTCGTTGTGCAGGCCTATGCGCGATAAGTTTTGCATCAGATTAATTTAAGGTCTACAGACTACTGAAAATAGCATTCAAATCATCCAAAGACAAATGACTTATATTTAAACATAGACTCAATTTCAAGAAGAAATAAATTGTTATTAACTGCCAATTAGCTACCAAAGTCGTAGAGCTCTGCACACGTCATGTTAAAGTCAGCATGACTATAGTTAAGTGCGCGAAAATAACAACAATAACGTGGATATCTACACCAAAATCATCCGCGACACGGGACGCAAAGGTCCGATTACGGTCCAGTCGAATCCTGGACGGATGGCAGTCATAAATTATTGTAGGCCCTAACTGTAGTAACTGTCGTTAGAGGCTAGAGCTGACAGCCTACCACAGAAAAACCATACAATGCATACACAATTCTAACCTTTCGCTGTCTCTTTACAGGCTTTACCATGAATCGATCCATTTTCCATGTGAATTTGATAATGAACTTATTGAGACCTTTTAAAAAAACTGTGAAAGCGAATCTAAACCATAACGGACCTGAGATGAACAAATGTGGTGTTTTTGTCTCCTCCCTCTCTGAGAAAGACCACACAGAATGCTCTATATTATAATCTGTATAATAATGTCACAGACACAGCTGTAGGCTATTGAAGATTAATTAGATGTTCGCTGTCTAATCTCTTTGATCGACCACGCTTAATAGGGTAATATAACGCGCGTCAAATTCCTCATCAAATCATCCCTACTCCGGCTTCACAGCAAATTCATCTGTCAACGACCAACTATAGCCTACATCATGTTATTGTTTTAAGTTGAAACAGGCCCAGAGAGTGGGAAGGAATTCCCCCCTTCTCTCCTCAAGACCTACAGCCTCGAATAAGGTCGTGTGAACATAGCACACACTGCGAATAGCTCTATAAGCATGCATTACCGCCATTGAGTTAATAAGTAGGAATAGCCTATAGGCTATACGGTAGACAGCCAAATGATTTCACATGTAAAAAAATATTTTTTCAGTTCCAAAAAGTGGTGGTGACTGTCACGCCAACTTTCAAAAGTGGGCGTGACTGGACACCACCGTCACAATAGAAAGTTACGCCTATGATTATTGTTATGATACTTACGAAAATTTATATGGCACAGTTAAACGGCAATATCGTTACAAGGGCGACTTACAAAGTAACTTACATGCCAGAGCCCTAGAGAACAAGTGACAGTGTGTTTTAGCATAGATTCAAAAAGATGGCACAATATTATGCTCTATCAATTATAAGAGACTTACACCAAGATAGAGTCTAATATCAGCTCTCCATTACCTTCATTAAGTCTCATTTGTGACACAGGGGAATTTCAATGTGATCATAGTTGGATGGAAAGATGGAGCGAAGCATATTTATTGCCCTCAATCGGCTTCCAATACGAGAACCGTTGGTGGAGAGATTGCCCTTGTTGCCAATAACACGATTAGCAAAGGGAACTCTTCGAAGGCCCTGATGTACTGTGTGGGACACAGCTTAGGAGCGCACGCCTGTGGTCACGCTGGACAGCAGGGGCGATTTGGAAGGATCACAGGTAGGATGTCTAAACCATGCAGATGCATGCTCCTCAAGACTCGTTCTACTAATATACTCGTTTATTGTTAATGAAAGCATAATTATATGGACATTTTGACCTTTAGAATAGGTGTTATATTTCAGCATAAAATGGCTGGCTCTGAGACATGTTGTGTAAAGGTCCTGGGCTCCATTCAGAAGCAACTGACTCGAATTTGGTTTCAATTGATTGTCTCCGGGCAAATAGGCCTAGTTTTAGCACAGAAAAACAGAAGTAGCATCAGAAATTTGAATTGCAGTATTGAAAAATATTAAAACATAATATTTTCTTTATTGAAACGCCTGCAAGACGCACTGCGCTTTACATTTACAAGTTATGCAGTAATCTTAATTAAACTTAACTACCAACTGAGCAGACAGCTTTGCAATTACAATGGCGCTAATATCAGCCTACAAATAAAATCCGCCCAACGGGGGCTCGAACTCACTACCTCTCGCAGTCTACGCCAGCGTGTTATCCATTGCGCTGCCGCCCCCCCCCCATAACATATAATAGACTCGAAACGCTCAGACTTGAATAAATTTGCTAGAACGCAGCTAGAGTAAAATAAATGATAACATTTTTTGTGTTCGAATGTAAGCTCATAGATGTAGTCCTTTGATTGAAAAGTTATATTAAACTTACAGTAAATTATACAGCGCTGAGCTATGTCCTATTAAGATATGTGAGTGTTGATGACTACTAAGACCTGACAGTGTCAATTGCATAGATTAAATCATTGGTTTGCTGTGATGATGGGAATGAATGTTGAACAGTAATCTCGGTGGACTTTAGTTTAATGCAAAATGGATAACACAGTTGTCTCTCCTTTCAACGCAATTGGATATTTGTGCTTTGAAGGATTGGATCCAGCTGGTCCACTCTTCAGTGATCGCGACTCAAAGGCTGGGTTGAACCCGTCCTGTGCTAGTATGGTCGACGTCATTCATACGGATGGTCTCGGTCTGGGAATGCTAAAGACCTTAGGACACATTGACTTCTACCCCAACTCAGGGGTCAGCCAACCTGGCTGCACATCGGAGTCAGTCGATAGACTGTATGATTGGAAGAACTTTAAATTGTTCAAGAGCGACACCGATTCTTCCAGTAAGAAATAAACTGCTGGTGAATTTTAAATGTCTCTATCATCAGCCATGAATAATTATTAATCTCTTCCATGGGAGAGTTCAGCCACACTGATCATAAGACTTCACCTGAATCTTCTTCAATCTGAGTGGATTCAAGGCCTGTTGTATGATGCTTTTTCTTTCATATCCTTGACCGCGGTATCAGGTAACCTCTGCTGTTAGAATAATTCTTCTCATACAGCTCCCATTCTTTCTCCTCATCATTATGACCGTACCATCTCAACCTGACCTCTCGCATTTTTTAATAAATGCATACCACGTTTCTATGACCTCTTTACTTTTCTTATCCTTCACTTAACACATCCGCAGCATTCTCATAATAATCTGCTCACTCGAGTAACCCCTCATCTCTCCCCTCGACACTGTCCAGACCTCTGTTCTGTGCATTATAATTATGCGGTCTTATTATTTTAAATCTAAGCTCATAAATGTCACATAGCCTACTGTAATGCATATGAAAACATTGTTGGATAATTCATTATTTTATTACCTGGTTTCCGTTGATGCAATCTACTTGCATGGCATAGGCGTCGCAATACACAGGACATTTATTTAGTTGATTCAACTTTTACCTTGACGAGCCTAATACATTTGGAATGTCCAACCACAATATCTGTGACATGAAAGTCTAGGTCTTGTGGTGTGTTTGCGTGAAGGTCCTACAAGATAATAAAGAATTTTCTTGGCCAGCCAAAGTTGATGGATTTTTAGTACGTGCTTACTTCACCCAATTGTTTTGACTGCACGACTTTGCAAACTTGTTGGGATCATGTGTAATATTGTGTACGCCTTTACATGTATGTCGTGTAATGCGATGTTGATTATTGCATCTACAGATTCTACACTGTATTGTAATTATGGACTTGCAATATAGTTGCGCTCCTTTTATGATAACTAATCAGAGGCGCTCCCAGCACAAAACTACAAGGAGAACAATTACCTTCAGCGAACGAGAAATCGGTGAGAGAAACAGGTCATTAGCTTAACTCATAGTGTAACAGTGGAGGAAAGACATTCCAAATGGCGGCATCAACTACAACACGTGCCAGATGTTGAGCATGAGCATTAATAGGCGGCAGGTCTAACTATAAAGAGGCGCTCTTAGCACTAAAACTACGAGGGCTAAATGCTTTTAAGAGTAATAGACAGGTGAGGAATAATAATGAGTCGTTGGTTTAGCACTCAGTGCGGAAAGAATGCCATTCCAAATGGAGTGCCCCACCGAGGTAAGAGGACATTTTCCGGTTTTTACTGAACAACATAATCTTTCCGAGAATAAGAATAATGTAATTTTTAGGTCTTCTAATGATAGCCGCATGTAGTCACATGAGGGCCTACGAGTTCTTCAAAGAGTCAATTGGAACGCCATGCTTTTGGTCTCATCAGAGTTGTAGATCTCAATATCTTACACCGGTAAGAGGTTTAATCCACGTGTACAACTGTGCAATGTGCATAGTATACGAGGTATTTAGGATTACATACGTGCAATTAAACATCTATAATAAATTATTCTATTGTCAAGTATTGCAGGCTAACTGTTCAGTTAGTATAGTTAAGATTTGTGTAGGCTATTCTGTGATCTCTGTTCTTGTGAATTGTTTAGGCCTAAACTGCATAATTGTGCACTTAACTCGTTGCGGTCTGTCAACCGGATTGTTGAATAAAGATATTATTATTATTATTATTATTATTATTATTATTATTATTATTATTATTATTATTATTATTATTATTATTATTATTATTATTATTATTATTATTATTATTATTATTATTATTATAACTGATCCCTCAGGCTTTTAAAAACAATACTAAAAACTGTGTTGTTCTGGAGTTAACGGTCATCCTCGTCGGTCAATTGTGCAAAAGTGCCTCGAAATGCAACGGCATTGAACTTCTGCGTGCAGATTGAAAGGCGCTGAAACAACTTTTTTTAAATTATTATTATTATTATTATTATTATTATTATTATTATTATTATTATTATTATTATCATGTATAATTATTCGTCATGCTATAAGAGGTTACTATGGCAATTTATAGCCTCCCTCTTCCAAATCGGGCCAACTGTTAGCGAAAGAACCCGTGAAGGCTACAGAGTTAAAACGCTGAATAAGAATTGACAGTCTTTGGAATAGAAACGACGTTTCCCTCAGATCATCCGACGCCTTTGACAAGTGACGACCCAAATTAGTTAGCATATCAATTCCCCTAGAATTGATGGATCCTAGCGTCTCCAGGGCCAGCGGAATGAAGTCATGTGAGGTTGTTATTTTTATTTATTATTATTATTATTATTATTATTAATCCTTTTAATATCTTCAACAAACAACATCAGATACACGAAGCACGATAAACAACCGAAATGATAGTCATTGTTCTAAATGATGATAAAAGTGCCATTATTAGATCTCCTCTGGATCTGACTCAGCTAAAGTGCCTCGAAAGGCCATCAAGTTGAAACGCTTATTATTATTATTTTTTTAATATTATTATTATTATTATTATTATTATTATTATTATTATTATTATTAAGTTACGATATCTAGACAACTAGAACCATAATTATAGGCCTATCATGTCAGCTAGATCTAGGCCTATAGTTATAATTATGACCTAGGCTACTTAGATTAATTTTGAGCATGCTTTCGGTTTCACGATGGTGAAACTACATTTTATTTAGCTATAAGAAATCCACTGATCTCATAAATTAAAACAAATTCCTAGTCTATTTGCATCTTGCTCTATGTTTAACTCACGAACATAACGTTTTGTGTTTGTCTGGTTACTGTAACTTACTGTATATCCTAAGCCTACTCTCCTCTACGCAATGGCTCCTAGTTACCACGCCAGCTCAGTTCTCGACGGTTTCACTCCTACAAAAGTGGGCTGTCTAAAAAAATTGATTTCTCGGTTTTCCAAGCATTCGCCAAGCGCTTCTAGAACCAGTATTTTGCTATCACGGCTTTCAGATTGAGGCTCCGTAAAACTTTTCCTTCGCTAAATGTAGCTTACGAAGAGTGAATCATGTGCTTTGCTGTTGTAGGCATCTTGCACGATGAGCTTCAACGCCGGCCAGAGCATGGGCTTCAACGCAGATGCATATCCCGGTCGAGGGATCTTCTACTTGAAAACCGAATCTCATGCGCCATTTTGCAGCGGATGATGTTGACCTTGCAAGAAACACGGTTCCATATTTTTAGAATGTAGATTTCATGTACTCGTAGACGTGTGAAACTTCTTGGTGGAAACATGGCTAAACTATTATAGTCCACTTCAATAATTATCTGCTCCTTTGCCTGTGTCAGCAGTCCCGGACCTTATAAGTTCATAGTCATATTATTATTCAAATGTTACTATGTGACAATTTAGAACTATTAATATTTATGAATGTGGACTCTAGAACGTTTGTGCTATCACATTTCCTTTGAGCAACTATTCCTTGCACAGTAAAAACTAGGATTGAAAGAAATCTAGGGCCCCTAACTAGTGCATGGGATCTTCCTTTCAGGGGCTCCTATTGCCTTCCTGGAATTGCTACTCGTTTGCACATGCATTTATATATATATAACTTTCTTAACTACACTGTGTCCGGAAAAAAAGGGACCCATTTTGTAAATATGAAAATAAATAGTAAACATTCATCGATTTTTACAATTTAAAAACCATTTTAATCCTGACATTTTTATCTAATATTGCTGAAAATTTAAAACTTGTAGTCACAATGATGACGTAATAATGACGTCATTTGCACAAAAAGTCAAATTTAAGAGATAAATGCTCGAAATCATCAAAAATTTCAATATTTTTACGATGTAATTTATCAATAATAAATGTAAGTTTAATTTTATTTTTATATCTGAATTAAATTGTGGTCAAAGTGTACACCTTTGGCCTTATCGTAAGCTTCAAAACGGTCGCGCTAATAGCCAGCAGCGGCATCGACAACCAGCGTATCAAAACCCTCCCCAGCAGGCATTAACAATTCGCTCACGGAGATCTTCAATGTCTCTTATCCTTGTCTTGTAGCCTACACCTTCTCCTCCATCAGTCTCCAATCTTATTATCAGCTGGATTTAAGCCGGCGGTCGTTTAGCGGCCAAAGATTAAGAGGAATGAAATATGAGTCTCATTAGTCAACAGTTCAACATATTGACGAACTCAGTGAGCTGAAACACCATTTTCTTGAAATGTGTAGGCTATTGTTCTGAATATTTTTGGATATCAGGCACGACTTTTTTATAGAGCAGACAATCCCTTCAATAAGCTGCATGTATTATCACTTCTGGTTCTATTAAATGGATTTCCGTTTTACCAAGAACCAATATGCCAACCGAAACCATGCATGAATGGCCGGCTAAATGCATTTAGATGCAACTGACGTCATGATGACGTCATTATTGTGACTGGAACTTTTATATTTTCACCAATGTTAGACAAATATGTCAGGATTAAAATGGTGTTTAAATTGTAAAAATCGATGAATATTTACTATTTATTTTTATATTTACAAAATGGGTCCCTTTTTTTCCGGACACAGTGTATATTAGCAAGTCAAACTGTGTATTTGCTGTATATTGTTTTCCTCTTTTTTATGGGAGCAATAAACTTGATTTGATTTGATTTGAAATAAATGCAACTGGTTTCAATGAGCGTCTGCGTGGTAATTATATCCGTCTGCTGCCCGTGATTTGTGCAGGCCTCAGAGTGTTGTCGAATCCTGTCCGAATTTATAAAACTTAGGCTAACACAAGCTTACTGCTCAGCGAATAAGATAATAATTATAACATAGCATAACACAACATATTAACATCACGTGGGTTTTAAGTGGTTCAGAAAACGCTGTGTCTATGTTAGAACTACTGCAAATTTAACATGGAACGTTTAATAGCTCAATTTTCCTAGCTTCCTTTTAAACGCTGTGACGGTGTCCGCCCAGGCCCGGATTGGTGTCACGACAACTCGTCCACCGACAACTCGTCCAACGACAACTCGTCCACGGACAACTGGTCCACCGACATCTGGTTCACCGAAATAGAAGCCGGATTATTGAAAAAACGCTTGGGAAATAGAAGCTGGATGAAGGTTCTTTATTTACGAAATAGGAGCTGGATTTATGAAAAAAGTCTAATGGTTTCCTTGCTTAAATAGAAGCTGAATTGATGATTTTCATCATGTGTCTCAACATGCATCCAGCTTCTATTTCAGATCGAACAAAAACTTGATCCATCTTCCATTTCTTAAGCGTCTTTTCATCAATCCAGCTTCTATTTCACCTGTAAAAACCTTCATCCAGCTTCTATTTCCCAAGCGTTTTCTCAATAATCCGGCTTCCATTTCAGTGGACGAGTTGTCGGTGGACGAGTTGTCCGTGGACGAGTTGTCGTTGAACGAGTTGTCGTTGAACGAGTTGTCGTTGAACGAGTTGTCGTTGGACCAGTTGTCGTGGAACCGTCTCTACCACCTACGCCAGCTGCGAACTATTCGCCATTCACTCTCTCCGCAAGCTGTTAAGGCGCTTGTTCATGCACTGATCTGTTCTAGGGTTGACTTTGGGAACTCTGCTTACGCCGGTCTCTTCTTGCTCAACCTTTCCAAACTTCAGACAATTCTAAGTGCTGCTGCTCGCCTAATTGCTGGTCTTCCCAAGTTCTTTCACATTTCTGTCTTTATTCGGGACACTCTCCACTGGCTTCCTGTACCACAGCGCATTGAGTTTAAGATTCTGACACTCATGCGCAATTCTCTTCTTGGGGTAGCTCCCTCTTACCTCCGCTCTCTCTGTATCCTGGTCTCCTCTCTCCCCGGCCGCTCTGCTCTTCGCTCAGCAGCCAGCGGCCTCCTTGTCGTGCCTCGCATGCGTAGAGCCACTGCCCAATCCAGAAGCTTTGCTTATGTCGGCCCCTCCTGCTGGAACCATCTTCCTCACAAACTTCGTCTTGAGCTTCTTGTCTCTCTCTCCCTTTGTTTAGGAAACGCCTGAAGACTATGCTATTCGTTAGCGGCAGGGCTAACTAGGGTCGGGAGCGCTACTGAATCTGTGAGCGGCGCTATATAAATGTTCGATTACAATTACAATTACAATCGGAGTCACTGGATAGGCTGTATGATTGGAAGAAATTTACCGTGCTCAACAGCAACAACGATACTTCCAGTAAGAAATAAACTGCTGATGAATTTGACACCTGAATCTGAATCACCTGAATCTTCTTTTTTATTTCCCCAATGTGAGCTAGTTCAGATCTTGTTGTGTGATGCTTCCACGTACGTCGTAGGCTATATTCTTTCCCCCATATCCTCGACCACCACGCCGGAGACCTCTGCTGTTAAAATTCTTTTTGTGGAGATTCATTTCTTTTTCTTCATCATTATGACCATAATCATGTCAACCTGGCCTCTCACATTTTGTCAAAGAATACATTCCACATTCTGTTTCATCTTTCCTTTTATTATCTCTCATGCACCATCCGCAGCATTCTCATGATAATCTGTTCCCTCCAGTGACTACTTCCTCTTCTCTTTGTTCTGTACATTCTGAGCAGTCTTATCATTATGCCTTTGCTCATAAATTTGTCATGTTTGAATGTATATTAAAAGAATTTTTGACTCTTTGATAGCTTATAATAATATTATAACCTCGCTTCAGTTGATACAATCTAGACTACTTGCATGGCATGGGCGTCATGATACACAGGACATTGTTTGATTCAACTTTTATCTTGATGAGTCTAATACATTGGGAATGTCCAATCACAATATTTGTGACATGAAAGTCTAGGTCTTGGTTGGTTTGCGTGAAGGTCCTATAAGACATAAAGAATTTCCTTGGTCCTTCAAATTTGTTTGAGTTGGTGGATCTTTTATACATGTTTGCGCGACAATGATTCGCCCACTTCATCCCATATTTATATAGCGCGTCTCTTAGAATAACTAGTCAGAGGCGCTCTCAGAACAAAACTCTATGGGAGAAGAATTGCCTTTAACAAATAAGAGACGGGTTAGGAAAACAAGTCATTAGCTTAGTGGTAGTAGTTGCAGTTTAACGTCACTTTGTGGTAACAAAGACCATTAGCGACGCCCTCCTCCTTTATCCGGGCTTGGGAATGGCACTGGCAGAGTGCAAATAGTGGCGGAGTTAATTAGCTTATGCTAATCTTTAGTGTAGAGGAAGGTCATTCTAAAGAGAGGTACGAACTACAGCTAAACGCCCATTGGTGGACAGGAGCATTTTTGGCTTTGAACCCAACACCATAATTTTCCGAGAATAACTATAGGCTATATATATATATATAATATATATAATGTATATATAGCCTATATTGTAATTTTAGGTCTTCAGATGATAATCGGATGTAGTCACGTGAGGGCTTACCAGTTCTTCAATGAATCGATTGGAACGACATGCTTTCGATCTCGTCAGAGTTGTAAAACTCAATATCTAGCGCAATACCTAGCGCCTGTAAGCGGTGTATTCTACATATACAGACTCTTTACAGAGTACAAGGCATTTAAGATATTATAGTGCAATTAAATATCTAATTCTATAATTGTCAAGTTACGCTATCTAGACAATCTATCTAGGCCATATTGATGGTATTCAACGATGTCGTCTGTTATTTATTAGGCCTATTATTATTATTATTATTATTATTATTATTATTATTATTATTGCTAGCGAGTTTTATATAGCTCCCATATAATATTATAAGAGATCTACTCAGTAGCGCTCTCAATCGAACCACGGATAGCCTAAATATACAAGTCCGTCTTTCCAATCAAAGGACATTCATTTCAAGCAAGACAAGATCGAAATAATGCACGGCCCAGCTTGGCTTGTTGATTTTCAATGACACTGCCAAAACAAGGATGATAAGTGTTGCCCTACTCCTCTCTTCTGGATTGGGATTGGCAGCGTGCAACTGATGGTGGAAGGATCATAGATCATACAAAACAGATAATGGCTGGCTAGTGTGAAGTATCTCATCGACATGTAGTGACGGTTTATTTGGACTGTTGACGAGTTTAAAAAAAGCAAGAATGTGAAAATGAACTATTTGTTTAGAGATAATCAAAGCCTTGGCAAGACATACTGGCAATGCTGTCTCAGGAACAGCACAAATTCATATGGAATAGCATGGATATATTTTGATACATTTATTGGACCGTTGGACGCAAATTAGACCTATTATAATTATCGAGGCTCCGTAAAACTTTTCCTTGGCTACGTGTAAGAAGAGTGAATCATATACTTTGCTGTTGTAGTTAACTTGCAGCAACGCCGTTCAGAGCATGGGTTTCAATGCAGATGCATATCCCGGTCGAGGGATCTTCTACTAATATCCCGGTCGAGGGATCTTCTACTTGAAGACAGAATCTCATGCGCCATTTTGCAGGGGATGATGTTGACCTGACAAGAAACGTGTTTCCATATTTTTAGAATATAGATATTTAATACACTTTAGTCTAGGCCTAGTCTACATGTAGACATGTGAAACTATTTAGTGGGAATAATTATGGTTAAAATATAGTCCGCCTAAATTATTATCTGTTACTTTGTCTATGTTCCTGCCAATTATCAGTCACGAACCTTATAAGCTCATAGTCATCATTATTATAATTGAAAGGATACTACATGTATAGGCCCTACGTGACAGCCTAAAACTTTTATGAATGTAAAGGACGGTTTGTGTATCACATTTCCCTTGAGTAAAATTAATCTTAGCATAATTACGATTAGGATTGAAAGAAATAAATGCAACTGGTTTCAAAGAGATATCTGTAGTAATCATGAAATATAATAATATTATCTCATCTAAAGAAACCTCTCTGTTGCTTCCCGTGCTTTGTGTTTAAGCATACTAAACACCATCTGGGAAATTGCCATAAACTTCGGCATAAAGTAGCCTACAGGATAACTTGACTCGCTTATGCTTCTTTCAACTGAGACAGCTTTAAGTCATCAGTCGATCGGTATCCCTCTCTGTGTCTTTACACCAACATGGTTCATGCATTTGTCTGTTCACAGTTCCCGCCTAGATTGTTGCAACTCACTTCTAAATTGCAATGGACTTAATAGACAGCGTCTTTCCCTTCAATCGCTCTTAACTGCTTCAGCTGTAAGCTTATTCGATTAGAATATTGTGGATTCATTCGATTACGTATACTGGTACATTAGATCCGGTAACTGTTCGTAATATTCCCGTAGCTTGTCACAAAAAGCCACAATACTCGACAATTAATTATGATTTCAATGAATGCTGAAGTCTTCGGTACTTTAAGACTTTAGTGGACAGTGACTGGTTGGATAGGTTGATGGCATTCATGTAGTTGGTCTCGGAATATTAAAAGCCGTTGAACACATTCCTTCCTCACTAAACTTAAAACTGTTTTCGTGGGCGTGCTTGAGCCCGGAGCGCCTCTGAGTAGTTTATTTGAAAAGGCGATGTATAAATTTCCGAATGAATAAATGAATGAATGAACATTGACGTTTACCCTATCGAAGAATGTAATCAATCTTGCTGCTTGTGGTCACTCCGATTCATACTGAAATCTGCTACGTCAATCCCCATACATTATAGTTACTGCACCATACGGTCCATAATATCGCAGCTTTAAACCACGCTCCTGAGTAGTAGGCCTAACTTTGAAAGGGCGCTATATAAATCTCCATGATGAATGCATGAATGAATGAAAGAATGAAATAGGACTCATGCAGAGGGTTCTCACCAGCAGACCAGAACTGGTAGGCTACGTCACTTGAACTAACGAGGATGAATTTAATTTCCGGCTTGTCAACATCAATAATATCAAATTCATTGTATTCAATGAGATATGGGTGTACTGTGTTCTGTTAGGATATTGACCTACCCGTTGATATAGTTTATTGAAGTCTTGCATCATAGGCCTACTTATCAGAAAATTAAATCTGAAATTGAAATAAAATACGTTGCAACAATATAGAATTAGAAATATGGATTAAAGGATATGTAGAAGATAATCTACAAGATAAAGTCTGTAAATAACGAGAGTATTGCAGAAGGACTTCCTGCATACTACCAATAAAATTGAAACTAAAATAGCTAGCCTACAGAGTTCACCTGTATGGCAGGACGTGATGGACGTCAGTCAGGCTCAATTCAACTTCTGTGTTAAACTTGTGATGACCCGTCATACTATGAATTGTAATCATTCTGCGGTGTGTCAGTTTCAAATTAAGCGAAGTTTAATAATATTATTATTATTATTATTATTATTATAAGGTAACAGATCAATATTTATATAACAATACTTAATATCTTCAAGAAAACATATCAATAACAGGAAATACAATAAACTAGAAAAGCTATAGCTATTGTCACATGTCCTCTGGCTTCGGCTCAGCTAAAGTGCCTCGAAAGGCCACCGAATTGAAGCGTTGAACAGTTACAGAGAGTCGTTGTAACAGAAAGCAGGTCTCTCTCAGTTCACCAGATGAAACAGTAAGCATGCGGCCTAAATCTGACAAAAAGTTTAGACCGTCAGAGCAAATTGGACCTAAGGTTTCAAGGGCTAAAGGGACAAAGAAATGTGTGTTCAGAAGGGCGACGTATTTGCTGTTTTTTCTATCTGTTGCTATCTCGGCTGCCGCGCCCGCCGTCGATGCCGTGGCCTGGATGTATGAAGGTGCAAGGGTGTCAACTACAGTCACATCCCACACAAGATGGCGACCCGCACGCCATGGAATCATGGTAAGGCCGTCTGGTCTTCTGCCATCCGTTCGTAGTAGACCTGGAGGTTCTTTTGTGGATGGAATTCCTGCTTTTGAAAGGGAGCGGTATACAATATCGTTGATGGTGTTATGCCGAGCAATCCGTCCGAAGCCGAGAGAGCAAGACAGGCCATGGCTGCCTCTGGCGTCAATTTGGGCTCCGCAGGCGCAAGTGTGAGGTTCACATATTGCGGCTCCAAGTCGCAATCCGACGGCCACTCGAACGTCCTCGTCGTCAAGACGTAGTCCACATGCAGTTATTGGTAAAGCATGGAGCCAGTCGCTAGCGTGGGGCGATGAGACTGCTTTCAGACGCGCGATGTTATATACATCTATTGTGTTTTCAAGAAGTGACTTTGCAGTTTTTTCTAACAGAGGCATATCCCATGACGCTTGCTGATGTGTGGGCATGATTCCTGCTTCATCAAATTCTGTCTTGTAACGCCACTCGGTCGTCATGGTTTGAAAGTGTGAGTCCGGTTCGATGTCAAGAGAGCTCAAAATGAGAGTCTGGAGGGGGAGAGTGCTTGCAGCTGAAGCCAGAAAGGCTGGAAGTGCTAGCGAAGACGCTCTCCGAATCCCCAGACCACCCATCTTTATGGGCAATGAGGCTTGTGTCCATTGATCATCGTTAAGAGAAATGTTCAGGATCTTTTCTAATCCTTGTCGTAGTGTCGAATCATATGTCTCCAACTCGAGATGTTTGTCGCTGGGATGGCATCGGAGGGTATAAACCATTTTAGGCGCACCCAGAGAACTCCTCAAAATCAAGAGAGCGTCCTGCCTGGCTATGAGAGTTAATTTGTTCAGACTCTCCACAAGTTCTTTGGTTCTACTCTCAAGGCATTGCTGCAGCGCTTTTCCCGATGAGAGTGGGGCGCCGAGTAGCTGAGCTTCATCCACATCAATTAGTCTGAACTCTCTCAATGAGTCGTATCCTGTGTTGTTATTGTTACGTGCTATCACCTCACATTTGGAACGATTGAGCGTCAGGCCCATAATGGAGCACGTTCTCTCGATGAAGTCAACATCGGCTGCGACAGTTTCCGCCTTCCCGCCTAGGGTGAGATCGTCGAGGTATCCGAATGATAGGGGTGAGACCAACTGAAGAAGTATAGGCTGCAGAGGCAGGCAGAAAAGCAAGGGTCCAAGCGGATCGCCTTGCTGAGGTCCCACTCGAGATTGAACCGTGTAGCCGCCGAATTTTAAGGTTGATTCTTCGGCGTAGGACTGGAAACAGTATGGAGCCAGGTCGGGTAGGATCTCGATTACTGAAGCCATCATACGGTCTCGGTAGAGGCTATTGAAGGCGTTTGATAAATCGAGTTTCACCACGATGCTGTCGTCATCCATGTTTGTAAGAAATCTACGGGTAGCATGAACCGCTGCCTCGCATCCGCCTGGAACTCCAACACCCAGTTGTTTCGGAGATAGATAAGCTGCTGCTTGGTCGCTCGCATATTTGTTGGCACATTTAGAGGTCAATCTGCGCCAATAGTAGCCGATGGCTATTGGTCGTAGGCCACCCGTTTTCTTCTGAAGAGCAAAGAGGGTGCCACCAAAGAGAATCGGACGCATCTCTGCCGGACATTTTCCTGCTAAAAGAACGTTGACCAGACCCGTGATGGCGGACAACAGCTCTGGTCCGGTGTCCTTTGTGTTGATCATTTCTAGGACGTGTTGTGGCTTTAGGCCATCGGGACCACCCGACGAGCCCGGTGGGAAGTGCCGTATCTGGTCACGGACCATCGTTTCAGATGCCTGATAGGCCTCGGTCGAAGAAGGAGGAGCAGGCATCGGGGGTCGATCAGAGGGTGGTGATGGGTGTTTTGATCGAAGCTCCTCTAGCGTTATTTCGTTGATTGGAGCTGGAGCATCTCCCGAACACAAAATTCGTGTCGCAGCCCTGATGTTACCCTCTTCGATCTTAGCCGCTACCGCCGCGGCCATCTTACGTTCGATGCTTGGCGGACTCTTTGTAGCATAGATGTTTGATTTGTTTTGATCGAAAATATCCGGGAGTTTATTAGGCAGCAAATGATGAAAATCCGTTAACCGTTTTCTGATGTTAGATGTCAAATTGTGTCGTTTTCCACCACGATTGGGCTGTTCCAGAACAATGGCTGTAAAGGCCAAGAGGTTTTGCCAGCTTTCAATCTTCAAAGGATTCAAAAGTATGCTGTTAATAATGTTTGTCAAAAGCCTTCCAGACTCGGATCTAGCCCCTTTCGGGATGTGCTTGAGTAGCCTCGTAGTGATGTTCGGATGTTGAATCCTGCCCTCTTCCATAACGATCGTATGCTGGCTACCTCCTATGTCAGTGAATCGAGTATTTCCTATTCTCGGCTGGTGATGGGTTGAGAGGGCGTGAGAAGAATGGTCAACGAGGCTGTTAACACCCGCTTCTGTTTGGACCCCAGACAAAACTACGCTGGGGGCTAATGACTCTGCAGACGGCTGACTAGAACCGGGGCAGGGTGAAGGCCTAGGACCGTGACGATGAACGGTGCCATCAGATGAATGAGTTTTAAACTTTGCCCAGCAAACACGGCAAGTTCCGCTACCCTTGGATTGTTTTCTGTTCATGTTGTGTTAGCATTGATAAAAATCTTAATTCAAACGTAAACAGTTACGCTCCGCCTTGAATAAACAGTACGTCGTCATGGCAACGTAAACGTCACAGGCCATTTAAACAGGACGTTGGTATTTAAATCGTGCGATGATAGCTCATGATGAAAAATAATTTGAATCCAATCGAAATGAATTGAAACCTGTACAGATCGTCTGTGATGAACAAAGTTTTCGTAGTCACAAGGTCTTTATTCAACAAAATATCGAAAAATCCAGTTCTGACGATGGTGTAAAACACAGAAAAAGTATAAATTGTACCAAGCTTAGGCTAATGAATATGACCAACACGGTCAACAGATGACGTCATTTCATTTTTGAATTATTTTGATATTATTATTATTATTATTATTATTATTATTATTATTATTATTATTATTATTATTATTATTTAACACCATCTTTTATTTCCGTTTCAAGCAGTGCGAACACCAACTGGCTGTCCCTGATAAACACTGAACCGCAGTCAAAACACTAGCATAGTGTGCAACAAATGTATATGCATTAATGAGTGTGTGATCAGTCGTCCTCAACCCCGGCGAGTTGTGCAAATGTGCCCCTGAAGGCTATGGCGTTAAATCTTTGAGTGCAAATAGATAAACGTTGAAACAGGTGCAAAGTCTCCCGAGGGTCTCCAGAGACGGTGGTCATGCGGCGACCCAACTCCATCAAAAACTCGCGTCCTGATCGGTTGACAGGGCCCAGCGATTCGATGGCGACGGGGACAAAATCGTGGGTGGCTGGAAGAGTTGAATATTTGGCGCATTTCCGGTTCGCAGCGTGTTCGGATGCCCCTCCAGGTATTGCTGACGGGATGTTGAGGTAGGATGTTTTATTATTATTATTTTTTTTTTTTTTTTTTTACCCGAGGTATCAATGATCCCTCGGGATTTCAAAAAAATTATCCGGAGACTTAAAAAAAATTGTATTCTGGAACGGCTAGAACTCGTCAAAGGTGCCTTGGAATGCAATGGCGTTGAAACGTTGGATTAAAATGGCAATGCGCTGGAAAAGATAACTGGTTTCCCTCGTGTCACCGGTTTTACGAGCTAGACAGCGCCCCAACTCTGTGATGAAACATAGACCACTGCTGTTGATTGGTCCAAGAGTCTCAATTGCCAACGGGACAAAGTGGTAGGTTTGTGCAAGTGTGTTGTATTTGGCGCATTTTTTGTCTGCCGCTAATTCGGCTGCGCCGGCTGCTGTTGCTGATGTGGACGGCAGGTAGGATGCGGCCAGAGTGTCAGTTACCGTGACATCCCATATTAGAGCGCGACCCATCCGCCATGGAATAAGAGTTAGACCGTCAGGTCTCTTTCCATCCGCTCTGCTAAGCCCCTGTGGCTCCTTCACTGCTGGGAAGCCCGCGCGAACCAGACTTCGATAGACAAGTTCGTTGAGGCCTGCGTGTCTGGCTACTCTGCCTGGCCCCAAAGAGCAAGAAAGCCCATGAGCGCCATTGGCCTTGACCTGGACGCCGCAGCGGCACTCATGAGGCTCGCAGATGTTGATCCCAAGTCTGAGACCCACTGCGATTCTCAAGGCTTCATCTTCTAGTCTCAGACCACAGGATGTAATGGGCAGAGCAAAGAGCCAATCGCTAGCGTGTGGGGCTGCCACAGCCTTGAGTCTTGCTCGGTGGTAATCGTCAGAGACTAGATTGCTGAGTTTGTTAGCCTCGATGTCAATTATAAGTTGGTCCCAGCATGACTGCTTATGAGCCAAGGTATCTTCTGGGCATGGGGCAGCACAGTTTGCACACCATTGCGCCTGCAGAGTCTCAAACTGTAGGTCTTCAGGTACCTGTAGATTGCTGAGCATAGATGATTGGAGACACCGAGTACCTGCAGCAGAAGCCAGAAAGGCAGGAAGTGCCAGCGAGGTCACTCGGCGAATGCCCAAACCACCTGCCTTGACTGGCAGAGAGGCTTGCAACCATTGATTGTCAGAAAAAGACAAATTGAGTATTGATTCCAGCCCATGGCGAAGCAGTGAGTCAAAGTCATTCAACAAGGGGTGATCTGCACAGGGAGAGCACCGCAAAATGTGTAGAAGCTTAGGATGACTGAGGGAGCTTCTTAAAAGGATGAGAGCATCATGTCTTCCGATGCACTCCAACCTTGTGATTGCCAATGACAGATTCTTACACTGGGATTCCAGGGTCTGCTGAAGAGCGTCTGAATCAGAAAGTGGTGCGCCTAGTAGAGAAGCTGCTTCCGGCTGTTATTATTATTATTATTATTATTATTATTATTATTATTATTATTATTATTATTCCACCAATCGCAACATGCTTCGTTTCCTGACTGTGTAGGCTAATGTGTAGACCCAATGACCTGTCTATCAACGCCCCCATTCAGCTATCGACAGCATGGGCGCCCGCAGAAATTTTTGCAGGAGGGGGCAAAAATTGTACGATCGTCACAGTTAAATTTTTTAGCAACGAAAGCTTGAGAAATGCAAAGCTGGAAATTAAGAACACGGGTATTTTCAAAGAAGTTTCTCAATGCAAATTTATCAGTTTCATTTTGTGCACCATTTTTAATATGAATAGTTTCCTTAGTGCGAAGAAATATGTTAAAAATAAATAGATGCTAAGAAGTATGTTCCATTAATGCGATGAAATTTGTTAAAAACTCCAAAATAGTAGGCTAGTTATAAAAATAGGTGTCAATTTCTCAGGGGGGTACAAGTGCCCCTCTTGCCCCTATGTGTGGGCGCCCATGATCGACAGAGATAACTCCGTCTTGTGTATAAAATGCATCGTTTGATCGAATCACACGGACGGCTCTTCGCAGACGACGAGGAAGACATCACATCACATTGAATTCAGTGAACATAATATAATTATTTTGTCTTGTGAAGAAATGCAGTTGCTTCTGTTTGTTGCGGTCCTACTGAGTGTCACGGGGGAACTTTGGTAATCATGTGCACATTATAATTGTAACGTTCTGTCTGCACTTATAAAATAATCTAGAAGAGGAATCTACTTCTGCACCGATAGTTGAACATTTTCATTTGTTACTCCCTTGAAGCAGCGGTGCTTTGCTGCAGTAGGCTATGTCGCGTAAAAACGGTGTGCCGTTGGTGTTGCCTTAATCCGGCCTTGCTTTTCCTTTTTAATTGGCGCGGTGTCTGGCGTGTAAATGCATAGGCAGGCCCGGTCCTAGGGTTTGCGGGGCCCAAGGCAGCAGCGGGTCTTCAAGCTTAAATTTACGCAGTAAGTTGATTTCCTGTTAATGCGGCACTGGTGGGGGAGAGTCACCTAAGATTGGACACTTAACGTTGTTAGCCAAATTTCTTTTGAGCTAAGAGCATTATTTTAAAACAAACCACATTGATGTGGCCTATACATATTTGATTTTCAAATGATGCCTATGCATTTACACGCCAGACACCGCGCCAATGAAAAAGGAAAAGCGAGGCCGGATTAAGGCATGTTCAACATGTTCGGCCTAACAGGGGCCCCACACTATAGGGGGCCCCACACATGCGAAAAACCATTTTTTTCTTGAGGAAAAATGGCTATATTCTGCCAAAACTTCGGCCAAACGACAAAAAAGATCATCGTCGTAAGCTATTTTGGCAGAAAAAAATCGGTATATTCGAAAGAAATTTCGACCAAACGACTAAAAAAAGATCATCACATTTTTCGGCCGAAGATCCCTAAAATTTTCCGAACAGGGTCCCCACATGTCTTAATCCGGGCGTGAGGAAAAGGTTATCATTAGAAAATTATTGAGCATATGTTCCCCGTGGTCCGTGGGCCAAAAGTGGCCTGCCAGTCCTAAAACACGGCCATCATCTCTCAGAGAATAATTCTTAAGTATTGAGTATCCTTTTTTACTGTGTGGCCACTTTTGTCCTAATAATTATTGTCAATTTCTTCATATATTTTTGTTAATTAATAATAACAATAATGAAGAAATTGACAATTAGGACAAAAGTGGCCATACCTACTCAATACTATCTTCATCTGTAAACACCATTTTGAATAGTTCAGTAGTTAAAGTTGGTCCTGCATTTTATCAGAAATTATAATTATTTATGTATGATTTGGAGCGATCAACAGTTGCCACTATTAGGCCTATAGGCTACTATAATTAAATTTGAGAGTAATCAACACCCGCGCACAACCACCATCGCATACAGAATATGGCATCCACAATAATTACCGTGGGCGTCGTCTGTCTGGGATTGCCTCCCCTCTGACCTGCCTTCTCAATGCTGGGTCTTCCCAGTCCTTTTCGCAAACTACTCAAGTACTCAGACTTTGGTTGAGCCATGAGTCTAAATAGTCACCTTTTATATATTCTGCTTGATATATTAGACTATAAATATTATTCAGAAAAGAAATGCAAAGAACATGGATCGGACACGCAATAAGAGGACTCGAGGAGATTCCTTTCTAAGGATAGTGATTGAGAGGAACATGTGGTGGAGAAGAACAAGAGGACGACCAAGTCAGATGATGCTGGACTGGATGATGGAGGACGGCTACCAAAAGCTAAAGGAGTGGCGGCATTTCGCGTTCGAACCTGGCTTGGGCAGAGAGCCCGAAGAAGAAATTATTATTATATCAAATATTAAATTTATACGTCTGGATGAAACCGAATGGACTTGAAAAAACCCATTTTGTGCGTCAATGACCTTACGTATAGACCTACGCTGATGCTTTGATACACATGATAATTTATATGTTTTCAATTGGTTGAATGCGTTTATCTGCAGGCGACAGATGTGAGACAGCAAACAACTGACTGAACTGTACACAGTGTACAGACACAACCAAGTTGTTGTTACAATATACATGACTCACGAGCTTGCATAGGCTGAAGGTTGTTAAAGTTGTTACACAGTATATCATTATTACCTACTCTGATCCTCGAGGCTCAGAGGGTTCTTGCCCCAACTGCAGACTAACGTTCACAGTCGTCACCCGTTGATTTGTTCAGAGTTTTGTGTGGAAAATGCAGATTTTCTTGTTCGTTACTGTTCTCTTGGGTGTTGCATGTGAGATATGGTGGGCACTGAGCTGTTGTAAAAACTATTGTGATTAGCAAAAAGTTATGATTATTGGATAAGCAGTTTAGGCCTATGTCTCTGTCCATGATTTTAAATTAATAGGTCTTGTAGGCCTACCAAATAAATTTTTAGAATTTTAATCACATGCTAGCATGAAATCATGTTGTTCTGCTATAGCCTATCACTGGCGGCTACGGTACATGTTTGGCCAACAAAGAGCCCCTGAGGGGGCCCGAGGGAACTGACGGGGGGGGGGGTAGTTGGGAAAATGGATTCGCTAAAACTGATGAGCCCTCAGCATGCATCCGCATCGAGTGGCATCAACTAGACAATGTAGACAACTAGACATGCACTATTATTTATGTATTAGACAATTTAGACATATATGTATTGGAACTACACGATGATGCTAACACAAAGAGCTTTTGTGTGTATTCTCCAGATACGAAAAATGTTTAACTTTTTAAGCAATTATGTTTTATTACTGAATGAAATATGATTGTATTTGCTGCGGTAAATTTGTTTGACATATAGGGCTGGTGAGATATGCTGCGAAGAACTCGGATGCTACCAGGATGACCTCCTCTTCCTTTTCTATCCTCTGCCTCAGTGCCCCGAAGATATGGGCATGAGCACGATGGTATACACCCGTCAGAACCCGAGCGTTGGTGAAACTATTACCAGAGATACAATACCGTAAGTATTCGAGTCATGCCATGTTGTTCAATACTTTTGCACCTTAGGCCTCGCACAAATGATCTAATAAAGATACCACGCTGTGATTCGTTGATTGAAGAAGAAATTATCACCAGAATGCTTTATAGATTAGGCTAATTGTTTAATGCAAATATTCATAGGCATAGGAGGCGGGGGTCCAGAGTGCCATGGTGGACTCTAATGGGGGCAGGAAGGGCGGTCACTAATTGGGCCCACATCGAAAATTTAATATGGTAGCCATAGGCGTAGGGGACATTTCAGCGTTGGGGGGGGGGATGAGACTTTTGCCCGAATTTTTTTTTCATCTGGCCGAAATCTGAAGAAAAATTTCCGTTATGTTTGCCCGAAAATTCTGACGAACTTTTTTAGTCATCCGGCCGAAATCTTCTGAAATTTTCCGTTACTTTTTGCCCGAAAGGTCTGATGACCTTTTTTCCTCGGGCAAGTGTGATTTTCTGGTAAGAAGACCCTGAAAATAAAAATAAATTTTAAAAAAACTTTTTAAAAATTTTCGGGTCTTCTTGCCCGAAAAATCAGACTTGCCCGAAATTTGGGGGGCATTTACCCCCCTCTGGACCCCCGTCTCCTACGCCTATAATGGTAGCTGGCGCTGTTTAAAATATTATATTAAAAATTAAACTAGTACTATTTGAAATATCTTTAAATTGACTCTTTGGGTATAAGTAAATTACACAAACTGGTTGAGTTGTAGCCTACGCATGCAAACACCATGCATTTATCCTAGCCCACCATGTATTTATTCTCCAATAAAATATTGTAATTCAGTCAATATCAACGGGTCAGATTCAGAGTTCACTGGAAGATACGGGACAGCATAAAACTGCCACTAGTCTTAGTATAATCGTTCTCACACATTCGGAACTTTATTTGCCGCCACTTTAAGGAAGCAACTCAAAGGCTTTCCCGACTCCAGCGCGCCCAAAACATTTTAAATGGAGAAATAAAAATGTATAAAAAATACGTTTCAGGGAATGTCTCAATGGTAACGTCATGACAGTGTTTATCGTTCACGGATGGCTGGAAAACGAGAATTATCCCTGGATGCATACCATGAAAGACGCTTTCCTTGCACAGGTAAGACTACTAGGCCTACCGCCAATTACCTGTTCAAGGCTTCCAAAGGTCCCCGAATTCAACTTTTGTAAAAGATTGATGAGTTAAAGTTTAATTCTCAAAGCCAATATTCTAGAGTTGCCGTTAATTTTTGAGTGGAGAGGTTAAGTCAACCTTTGGGAAGTTTACGAGAATCGAATATAGATCCGTTGGTATCATTGGCGCTTCTTGCCGGAGTGCTACCATTCGTCTAGACCCTCCTCCCTCACTCGTGATTGAATAGAAGTCCAATTCACTACCTCTCATCCCCAAATACGCTACTCAAATGAGAAGCTCAACGGATTTGAACAAATTGTGTGGGTCATATGATTATTACAGAGTGAGGTGTCTCAAACCACCATTCCCAAACCACCCCATGGCGACGCCACTTATTATAGTCCGCAATCACACTTACCGCTAGAATGCTAATAAGAAGTGTCATAATCCATCATCATTGATTTATAAAATGACCATTTTCTTAATAATCTCTAACAATGCTCAACAAAAATTTGTCTTAATTAGCACTAACGTAGCCTAACTCTCCGTTATCGTCAGAGACTTGAGG
The DNA here is from genome assembly GCA_945859605.1 of Lumbricus rubellus. Classification (NCBI taxonomy): domain Eukaryota; kingdom Metazoa; phylum Annelida; class Clitellata; order Crassiclitellata; family Lumbricidae; genus Lumbricus; species Lumbricus rubellus. The sequence goes on along the minus strand of OX243815.1, from coordinate 41,400,325 downwards.
TTTTTGAATGGTCCATCCACGTACCTATTTTCGTTAAAATTGTTTTTAAAAAAGAAGATGGAAGAGGTAGGTCTAATGGGAGAAAGATAAGGTAGGGAGAGTTGAATAAAATGTCGGCCCAAGAGCGGTTTCTGCATGTAGAACAACTGGATATGTAATTACATTATTTTGCAATCTTCTTAATTCATGCACCATTCATGCACCAAGATAATTCTATGGTAGGCCTATAATTTTGAAGCACCACAAAATTTTATTGTACCGCAGGGCGATTACAATGTGATAATTACCGGATGGAAAGATGGAGCGAAGTCTATATGGTATCCTCAGCCGGCTTCCAACGCGAAAACCGTCGGTGGAGAAGTTGCTCTCATCGCCAACAACCTTATTAACAATGGAAAATCGTCAAGGGTCTTGCTGTACTGTGTTGGTCACAGCCTGGGATCACACATCTGCGGTTATGCCGGGCAGCGTTCACAGTTCGGAAGAATATCTGGTAGGACATATAATTTTCTGAAGACAATAGGCCTGCTTACACGTTAATAATGGGGTTTCTCTTTAAGACTAGAACCCAGACAGCCTGCCTCATCGTCCTGATGGGGGCCCATTGGAGCAATTGGTGGTATAAATGCTGGCGTCGGCCAATTGCGGGATTACACCACTTCGCCACCAAGATTCGCCACGATCTCAGCGACTGCCGAACAATTGAGTAATTTGAGTGGCCCTTAATCTTACACATAGCGATCCACCCATTTTGAATGGCGAGATGGGGGCACAACCAAGGCCCAACAGTCTGCCATCGCAGACTTAACGAAATTGGCCTGTCAGCCAAAGTTTGCGTGGGAGGGGTGGAAGGGTGGGACGTTGCCGTGAATTCAATAGGGAAACAAGAGGGGAGGCGTGGAGAAAGGAGGTAGCAGCGCAGCCCACAAAGTTTGCGTGGGAGGTGTGGAAGGGTGGGACGCTGCCGTGAATTCAATAGGGAAACAAGAGGAGAAGCGTGGGGAGAGGAGGTAGCAGCGCAGCCCAGGTTTCAAATTATTCATTGGCTTCAAACAAAGGAACCTCAATAGGCTATTTAGCAACGGCTTTCCTTACACGTGCGCTGCAAGGTTTATCTTGGCGCCAACGACCTCTTATAAATTATAATATTATGACTGGTGCTTTGTAGGCCATTTAGGATAGTGATCAAGTATATGATGCATACATACACACTTGACGGATGCAAATAAGACCACTTCTTCGTAGGACATATATACTCCTGTAATATTTTAAGAGTAGATTAAACCTAAGCTTATACAAGTGGTAGGCCTATATAGACCTACTTTTTGGGATTCGGTGATGTTTTGTATCTTTGAGCCAGAAGGTCGAGGTTTCGAATCCATCTCACGCTGCCGCGTGTACACGGACCGTGAGCAAATCCTTCACTCGCAATTACTCATGCCCTTCGGCATGAAACTCGATTCATTGTCCGCGCTGTATAGTAGGGCGCGCCTTTGAGTAGTAATTCATACAGGCGCAATAGCAAGTGATCATACATATACACAGGCATACATGCATACATATATACATACATACATACATACATACATACATACATACATACATACATACATACATGTACATACATACATACATACATACATACATACATACATACATACATACATACATACATACATACATACATACATACATACATACATACATACATACACACATACACACATACATACATACATACATACATACAAACATACATACATACACACATACATACATACATACATACATACATACATACATACATACATACATACATACATACATACATACATACATACATACATACATACATACATACATACATACATACATACATACATACATACATACATACATACATACATACATACATACATACATACATACATACATACATACATACATACATACATACATACATACATACATACATACTACATACACACTACATACATACATACATACATACATGCATACATACAAACATGTATGCATACACACAAACATACATACATACACACATACATGCATACACACATGCATACATACACACATACATACGTACATAGGCCTACATACATACATACATACATACATACATACATACATACATACATACATACATACATACATACATACATACATACATACATACATACATACATACACACCTACGTACGTACGCACGTACGTACGTACATACATGCATGCATCCATGATTCCATGCATGCATGATGCAATCATGTATGCATCCATGCATGCATGCATGCGTGCATGCACATAGGTGGCATGAATTCTATCAACTACCGCGCTGTCAGTAGGAACAGGTTTGAAAAGACAAGTCTTTAATGAAATGCCATTGAAATGAAATAACTGAAGAATTGCGATTTCGGAAACATGTTTCGGATATAGGCCTTGGCCTATCGAACCCTTCGAAATGGAAATCACATTTGGCATGCTTTTGTCCTTGTCGTATAATTATATTTTCCATCTTCTAGCATTGTTAGAGCTGCATAAAATGTATGCAGTATCATGCGAAAATATGATCTGACACTGTCCTAAACGGTCGAGAGTTAAATTAGTAGGGCCTAAGGTTTTAAATTTTAGGTCTAGGCCTAGCGCACAACTTCTTATTTACAAAAAAATTTATCTGCATTTTCAGCAAGAGTCGAATCATATTTGGGGCATGACTTAGGGTAAATGGCAGTTTATAATATTCTCGTAATTACAGTTCTTTACCGCCATTAGTAAAAAATGGACATGTTAAGTGCTTAGAGTTCGCTTGCTTTTAATGGAGTACCCTTACTTACTTAATTAAATTAAGCGGTTGCGCATCTTACATATCATGTACCATGTCTATGGTGCACTTCCGGAAAAATGGCGCAATTGAGCGAAGAAAATGGCGATCAAGTTTAACAAAGAAACGATCAATGTGACATTTTGTCTAGATTTCCATGCGTTTTGTGTGCCTTGGCAATTTATAGTCCTGACGTTAAAACGGTGAGTTAATATTTTGTTTGTCTTTGCTTTGTTGCATAAAGATATCACTTTTGACACGCATTGAAGCACGCGGCTCCGTGTATTTTACCTTGGACTAATATCATAATTATTATTAGTCCCAGATTCTACTAAAAGCTAGTTTCCGGAAATCAGATGCTTGTGTATTTTTAACGTTTTGGGGGTCTGGTTTCGAAATTCAGGTTGACCCCAAAATGCCAAACCTTGCAGATTAGACTGACTAACACAGTACTCATGATGTCAATTGATCAGAAGTTACGTGTGAACGTTTTCAAGAACGAAGTGACTAGCGGACCGCCAGGCGACTAATGCTGAAACCCATGCAATGGCGAATAATTTACCACATGTGCTAAAATACACGTTTACTCAATCCAATTCCATTTAAGCAATAAATTTTCTGCAATCTAACTAATGTAAGCAAGAATATTTTCATTCCGAGGGTTAGGCATTTATGTTGGCGTCATAAACCATTCGTCATTGTGTGGGTCAGCGCTGGTCCGATTGATGCCAAGAATATGTAAGAAATCTTGCTAAGTAGAAGTTGGAATGGTGAAAATAATTTTTATTCAAATACAAATGGCATAAATTATTAAAACAATCTAGCTGAAATCGAAGCTGGATGGGTGAACAATAATTTTGCACAGGTAATGTTTTCCTTTAGCATCCGAAATTATTTCAATGTAGCATCCTATTATATATACTACATGTTTTCAGCTGCGTGTTTTACGCGTCTCGCCGGTTAAAATTTATAAATTAGATGAAAAATATTTCCCGACGAAATAGAAGCGGGATTTAGCGCATGAGTGTTGGTTAGGGCTCGGGTTAGGCGTCGTGAGGGTCGGTTAATTAGGGTTAGTTTTAGGGTTAGTGCAGGCATTCTGCTGAAAAGCCTGAAATTGAAGCTGGATTGATGAAAATGTTCTTGCCTAACTGGAGCTGGAATGAAGAAAAATAATTGTTATATAAATAGAAGTTGGATAGCAACTATTGAATGAGGCGAATGACATCAATTTTTTTGGACGCTGAGGTGAAACGATCATTTAAACCCAGAGTATTTATTATTGGATGCTACCATTGAAACCATTGAAATAATTTCGGACGCTAAAGGAGAACATTACCAATTTTGTAATGAAATGAAAAGGTTGAATTGTTGAAAAAATTGCTGCGTAAATTGGAAGCGGGAATTTCAAGATAAATGAGTTCTTGCCCAAACTGAGGCTGGTAGAGTAATGGTTAACACACTGGCCAAGAGTGCGACAGGTAGCAGGTTCGAGCCCCCATTGGGCGGTTTTGATTTGTAGGCTGCTATTAGTGCCAATGTAATTTCAAAGCTGTCTGCTCAGTTGGTAGTTAAGTTTAATTAAGATTACTGCATAACTTGTAAGTGGAAAGCGTGGTGCGTCTTGCAGGCGTTTCAATAAAGAAAAGATATTATTATTATTCTCAGCTCGAAAACTGTTGGGTTGATAAAGGTGAATGTTATTTCGATGACTGAGTGTTTGCTTTTTGTTTTGCATTTTGATCATTGTTAGGACGGTCATCACTAGGCCGCTTACAGTGGATAACTGTCAATGAAAGGTGTACTTTGCCGTGTTTCTGCTTGACAGGTGGCCTGAATACACGTTCCAACCGTGCCAGAAGGCCTTGACCTACCACTGGACAGTACGAGAGTTGTTCGCCACATGACTGACCGACTCGTTCATGTGAAGCTGACCTAAAGAAAAAATCTGGTAAATTGTTACTTGTTCAAATCAATATCAGTAACCTTAAAGATAAAAATGGGCCGTTAACTTAAGATCAAATAGAAAGTCTTGGTGCATGGCCATGATGGATGTTTTTTATAGTTCATTTCTTGTGGATTATTTCAACTTGTGGCACTGGTGATATTCAGAATTTGATTTATAGGCTTGGTTCTCATGCATTCTCTTTAAAATTTGGGCAATTTTTGCTTAGTGTTTGTTTAGTCACTGTCTAAACTGCCTACTTGATGTATAATGTCATCACACTCAGTTGTGGGCACGGTGGTGTAGTGGGTATGTTCATGGCCTTGCAGTCGGAGGGTTTCAGACCTGTTCAAATCCACCTCAAGTCGCCGCGTAGTCCTGCACTTCCAATTGCTCAGTGCTTCGACATGAAAATCCGATGCAGTGTTCGCGCTGCAATCGGAAGCGCCTCTGAGTAGAGAGCTTGAAGGGGCGCTATAACAGGTGTACATACAAATAAACTCCACTGTGAGTGAAAATCAAGACTTGCAAATGAATCTTTGATCTGTATTTATAGTTTATTTGTGTGAAAATGTGAATTTTGGCCAGTTTCCAATGTTGATTAAATCACTTATTGACATTGACACACAGACAGTGCCCAAAATAAATCATTTCCATTGTTTTGACTGTGTGTGTCATTTAATGTCACCACAATAAGACATATCACTTGAGGATCAGTATTTACTGTGATATTCTGTGTTTTTAATAACCGTTTGAATGCACTTCGGCATCGATTCCTATTTTCAGCAGAACTCAGGTGTTATCTCACACACACACACACACACACCTTGTGCTGTCAGTTTCTTGAACTCTAGCGACCATCATGACCAACCTTTTCCATTTCTTTCTTTCTGATGTCGCTTCCCTTAGTTCTTCCAGATTCAAGCCTGTTGTTTTTTAACCTTGTCCAACCACCTTTTCCTTGGCAACCCTTGTTTACTTCCCTCTCCGCATGCCAGCATCACATCTTTTTCCAGTCCATTTGAGCGCATAACATGATAAAAGAAACCGAACTTTCTTCTTGGCACTATTTGTTGTAACTATTCATCGTTTCGATATAAATTTCTGTGCGTACCCACTCATTTGTCCCTATTCCCTTCCAAGATATTCTCGCACACACAGCCTTAATCCAGTTGAACAAGTCAGCCTCAGAAGTTCGATCATGACGAGAGAGAGAGAGCTTCTGCTTCTTCATTGGCACTGTCCACACATTCTCGATAGTGTTCAAGTCTGGACTGCCACTAGGTCATGCTTCCAATGGAAATAATGATTGATTTTGGACACTGTGTGTCGATGTCAATTGGTGTTTGATTGGAGTTATGAATGAAACTCACCAAAATCAACACTTTCACACAATTGAACTATTATTGCTGATAAAAGATTCAATTGTAAGTTAAATTTTCTCCCCAGTTGTGTGTAATGACATAAAATATCAAATAGGTATTTCAGACGGTATAAATAATCTGTTTATCAAAAGTTACTTGTCTTTCATTCAATATATATTCATCAAAATAAAGGTCAATAAAGGTCAAAAATAAGGTCGTAACCTTTTGGTCATGACTGTAAGTACTATGACACTCCTTAAAAATATAAATTATGGGCAGAACTAGGAGCAAGAGTTGGTAAGAAATGATCATCCAGTCTTGTGCACATTGAGGTTAATACTAAGATTCCATGGCTGCCTTTCCGGGTTGTCGAGATCTGCTCTTCTATAGTATTTTGTTTTTGTGTGCCATGGTTGCGCTGTAGCACCTATGAGTGAGTAACCTACCTTGAGGAGATGTTATTTAAAATTTCTGAAATAAATATTAAGTTATTTGATGTGCGGTATTACACAGAAAAAGATGCAGTGATGGTAAATAAAAATTACGGCTGGGAAAGGTGTGCTATAAGGGGCGAAGTCGGCCGCCAAAAAAATTGATTTTAAATCTTAATATTAATAAGACAGTGATTAAAACACTCTCTTGAAATGTTAGAAGTTGCCTCTAGAAAACTTAGGGAATTCTTATGTCATATTTCTGTGGCCACACTGTGTATTTATTTAGTATCAGTGTATATTTGGGTGGCAGATTGGGTAGCACATTGGTGTGAAGATCAGCGGTGCTGAGTTCGAATATCGAAGCCTCGCCATAGGATAGATGTGCTTTGTAGGCTGCTATTCCTGTCATTGCAGGCTGTCTGTTCTTTATTTAAGATTGACATTAATTAGGATTGTTTCATGTAAACATACTGCGTTTTCCAGTATGAATCCAATAAAGAAAAATATTATTAAATGTTTGGCCACCCTGATTGTGTATGTATGCATCTAACAGCCTCCTATGACACCTTTGAGTACCTCACGAAAGTGTTGGGATGGTTAGGCCAGTATAGGAGGTATAGTCCTGAACACTTTTTGTGGAATAACAATTGCATTGCTCATTTTCACCCAAAGAAAGACTAATTGTTTAAAATTAATTGCTTTTGTCATTACCGCTGTAGATGCTGTTCACATGAATGAACCCACTGCCTCTGCAGATTACATGACAGCTGAAGAAAAGATCAAAGTATGGTTTCGAAGGACAATACATAGAGCTGTTGGAAGAAAAAGACGCTATGAACTGTCGGTGTTTTACGGCGGTCATTGGTTGGTGATGGTTCACACTTCCGATAAGCATGGCAGTGATCTTGAAGAGGAACAACAAATCCCATTGAGCAGCGAGGATCTCTACTCCCGAGGAGCAACGAGATGCAGGAGAGGAGCGTCGAATTCCTATCATCCACATGGAGTGGCATTATCTTCCAACCTCAGACCAAATCCACCCACTATAACTTCCATTCCCAAGCCATTGACAGCATAAACGACTGTTGCGCAAGGCAGTTAATGCTATAATGCTCTTTTGCCTTGCTATATTAAATGTGGGTATGCTACAGCATGGAACGCTACTCCCTGTTTACTAAAGTAATAATTATATCTAGCTACATTCCAATAATGTATTGTATTATTGTATATTATGACCTCATATAATCTTGTTTATTTTTGTTTTCAAATATTTTAATTGTGTATAGATCTAGTTTGTTTGTTTGTATGTGCACTTGTTATAGCGCCCCTTCAAGCTCTCTTCACTCAGAGGCGGCGATCCACGAATGCAGAGCGGACACTGCATCGGAGTTTCACGCTGATGCAATGAGCAATTGTGAGTGAAGGACTTGCCCAAGGTCCTTACGCGGTGAGGTGGATTCGAACCTTCCAGCTCCAAGGCAACGACGCCACCGCTACACCACCGTGCAGCACCACGGTCATTTATGTATGTGTGATTGTGTGTGTAATTGTGTATTTATATACATATTTATTTGTTTAATACTATGGCTAAGGTTTAGGATAATGGCAGCACTCTGGGACGAAAGTGCATGGTTGCGGGATTGCTTCCCTCTACCCTCCCAAAGGTCTGCTCAACCTTCCATTTGGCAGATGGCGTAATTAAAAGGCAGTGAAGCATTATGAAAGCTTTGCATGGCTGTCGGTTAAATTTGACTCTTGAAGTATAACTTGTCATTTGTTCATACTATAAATTGTAATCGCAATGGAGCTTGAAATTACACAAAGATATTATATATTTTATTATTTAAAACTTATGCCACAGTCCGATTGAACTTCATAGTGTCAATTGAACTATTGATCACAATTTAGGAGAGTCAAATTTAACTGGCAGTCATGCAAGGGTCGATAACGTCCTGGTCATTTTACCAGTGCATCTGTGCCCAATGTCTGGCTAAGCCGACCCTTGGGTGGGTTGTGGGAACTTATGCTGTGTTCGTGCACTTTACACTGTCTGCACGGTGGGCCAAAACAAAACACCCCCTAGTTTCTTTGCGAATATCTTGGCCAGAAGTAAGAATTTCGAAATTGAAATTTTACAGGCTTAAAGACAAATCATATTTACACATGATGGCCAGATTTCATCAAACTATTTTTAAAAAAACAAAGCTATATCGCTTTTTGTGAAGCCACCCACCTTTTTTGATGATTCAAAAACGTAACACAAGAAAAGGTAATAAAAACACGATTTTATTAAGTGTCATCTGAAATAACTATTGTGAAATGAACTTGATAGTGCTTCACAACTTGTGAAGCACTACCAATGCCAAAACTTATTTTGAGTCTCTGCAAAGTTCTTGATGGACCTGTTGATGCATTACAACTTTAGGCAAATCTTCCCATATCAACTCCAATGCGCTCATTAATTCTCTTACCGCTCTTGGTTTTGGTTGCAGATTGTGATATTTCTCCGCAATTAATTATCAATCCATCGGGTTCAAATCCGGAGATTTGGGGCCGTTGGCTTTCTCAATGAAACCAGACCAATCGACATTGAGCCGATCTCCTTTCATTCACGGCAAATCTCAGCTTAACTCTTAATGTTTAGACTCTCACTGTTTATCAGAGTAAACGTTGCTCATAGCCTTACATCTCCAGGATCTTGTTCAAGAGTTGTCTGAATACATATTTTGTCTGTCATTGACACGTTAGCCATTTTTTAAAAGAAATTTGAATTTTACTGCTTTAATAGCAAAATTAATAATCTGACAGATTCCTTATTTACCAACTTGATTGTAATCTTGCTAAGTGACTTCTCAGTGATGTGCAGCATTAATAGCAAAATTAATAATCTGACAGATTCCTTATTTACCAACTTGATTGTAATCTTGCTAAGTGACTTCTCAGTGATGTGCAGCTACACTTGTACCCTGTTTTAAAAAAAAGTAATTATAATGATCACCTGGCAAAATCAAAGCTATTTGATAACAATTATTTGAGACGAGACTTAATAAAACTGCGTTTTTGCTACTTTTTTGTGATACGCTTTTAAATCTTCAAAAAAATGGTGGGTGGCGTCACTAAAAGTGATATAACTTTTGTTCTGTTTGAAATATTGTGATGAAATCTGGCCATCGTGTGTAAATATGAAATGTCTTTAAGCCTGTAAAATTTCATTTTGAAATTCTTACTTCTGGCCAAGATATTGGCAAAAAACCTTAGGGGTGTTCTTTTTTTAACCCACCCTTTATATACCACAGTGTTGCCGTTATATACTCTAAAACCCCTCTTAAAGTGTTATTTAGAGGTTTAATATTTAATTAAGAGCCAGGTTTTTCAGTGTTTATGAGATTGGTGTGAAAGTTTCTGAACGTGGAAATATTTACGCTGCGGTTACATAAAATTATGAATACGTTTTCACAGGATTATTATTGTTATGGTTGATATTTCTCTATTTTATCCATTTACTTTTATGTTTCTGTGATTACTCATTTCATTTTAGATGGGGGACATGTATTTATTCTGTTAAGTGTTATTGCTGATGTTTGTGTTGTTATATAAGACTATATATGCCATATATATGTATATATATATGCCCTGCCATCTACCAGCTGTCTACGGGGATCCGATGGTCAACTCTACGTGTTTGCGAGGGCTCGCCACAGGTGACTCTCAGCTAACTGTTTTGTTTTGCAACGTGTTATTTTTCGCTCGCTATGACTATTAATTAATATCATTTGGACTAGTTAGCGCCGAGAGTGCCTATGAGTAGATATCTTGAAGAGGCGCTATATAAATTGAATGAATGAATGAATGCCATCTTCTTTGAGCGCAAAAGCACTAACTCCAAATTTGTCAACTTTTTGTTTATTTTTTTGCTGCCAATGCATGTTTTGTTTTATATGTGCAGAGATGATATTGTTTTAGTGTAAAAACAGCAACTATATGATTATTTGAGCTATTTCCAATGATCTATTTTTGAATTGTGCGACCTGCGGTTCTATTGACACATGGTTTGCGTTTCAGTAAACATGATTGTTAATGTATGCAATGATTGTCAAGGGGGCGGTGTGCTGAAGAATTGTTGAAAATGTATTTAAGAGGAAAATTGTATTTTTCATGCAATCAGAATGATGTTGCTTTGATTTTTATTATTATTCTTAATATGCTAGTGTGTTTAAATCAGGGTGTTGTTGTAACTAGAAATAATAATCAATTTGATATCTTGTTATGAACAAATGTGTATTTATGAGTGGTTCGCTAAAACATTGTTTTCGCTTATAATTAGCACTCAAAACTGTAATAAAGTTTTTTAAATATCGCCCTAATTTAATTAGCTCTGAGGATACTTTTTTACCTTCATTATCTAATTTGTGTGGTTATAAACAGAAGGCTAGTAAACTTTTTGTGGAATGCATTTGTTCTGTTTGTGTGTATGTAGTCATTTCTCTAAAACATTTAAAATTTAATATTTAACATTCTCATTTTTAAATAGATTTATTAATTAAGTTTTTCAAGTAAATAAATTCAATTTTTACATAAATCATTTTTATCTAATGTGTGATAATTATAAAGACTGTTGTATCATGCATTTTAACAATTGAATATTGGTTGTATGGCTGTTTTTTGGTTGCATTTTCTCTTTTTAATATGATTTATATTGCCCTAATTTAGCTGAACTCAGTCTGTTGGATAAGCTTTTGTTTCCGACAATCTCAATTTTCTCTGAGTGAAATGTTGATTCAAGTCTCTAGATAAATGAATGATTTTGACATTTCAGAAGTCTTATGTTTAAATAATTAATCTTGCATTATAAATTTAGCTGGATAATATTCCTCTTGCCAATTGAATGGAATTAATGATTTTGAAAATGTATTGCATGTGTTACTGTCATAAATATTGTTTTTATTTTTAATACAATGAATGGTGTGAACTTTGTTAAAAATTATTTTCATGGAAACTTGCGTTTTTCTATTGCATGTAAGAAGTATATTTGGGCTCCTAAATCGAATCTCAGATGTCAGGGTTCTTGTGGGATTAATTTTGTGATTGGAAATTGCAGAAATTCACCTGAGAATCGGTTACAACCACATTTATAGGTCTACACCTGGTCTTCATATTGCCATTAGAGGCATTGTGAGGGCTGACTGTAGGCAGAATGGATGGCAACCCATAGTCCCAAGTACAGCCAACCTCATAGCGCCGACAGCGGCCGATCATTTGCCAATAGCGGCCCTATAAAGGCCATT